>JAFMOD010000204.1:679913-744913 GCA_019802435.1 Corydoras maculifer
TATATATATATATATATATATATATATATATATATATATATATATATATATATATATATATATATATATATATATATATATATATATATATATATATAATGTCACCTGTATAATAACAAGGATTGAAATATTAAAAATAGTGATGCACCAAAAAAGGTGTGAAGCCTAACAAAAAAAAAGATAATAGAAGGCTGAAAGTTTTCCATTTTTTCTACATTTGCAAACATTAGTCTAAATATATTTTGTCTTGTTTTTTATAGGATGAAAAGTATTTATAAACTACAATTTAAAATAATTTATTGAATACGAGACATATATAAATTTGTGTGTATAATGCAGGTAAATTGTAAAAAAATATTATCCTGTCTCTGGAGTGACTACTGTAACTCCTTGTTTATTTATAGTTTTTATTTTTATAGTGTAAAGATTGGTGTATAGTTAATGTTATACTTAAATCATGCATACCTGAAGCAAAAATGTTTGCAAAGAAACACCTGTGATTTTAAAACTGCACAGCAATTTTACTCCAGACTCAGCAAGGTCCTGGATGTCTCGCCCCACTGTTACCACTCCTTCATATTTATACTCATATGTCTTTTTGGGGTTTAGCATAGGCTCTGAAATAGAAAAAAACAAACTTTGAAATAAACAAGCACATACAAGTAGCAAGCAATAAAACACTTACTTCATATTTTACATTAACATGAAAAGAACTTGTCTTAAGAGTAAAATATTTTATTTTAAAGTCCAAAAACAAAGTGGTTAGAGGTTGCTATTTTCACACAGGAAGCTAGGTTTGTATTCAGTTGTGTATTAAAAGAGTGTGATAACCTTTATTTTACCCTTTTTTTACTCAATGGACTCTTAAACCACGTGCCAGCATTCAGCTCTGGTTGGGTGTGTTACACTGTGTTTACTGTTATTGCTATATTGTGAGGTCCAAACCAATGTGCAACAGTAAAATCTGTCCATATACAAGAATGTTAAATGTTATAAGAAAGTTGTTAATATATAAAACATAATTTTCTTCGTGACTAATCTGTTAAGATAACCAAAATTATTTTTATTTGCTAAATGGTAAAATAAAGAGAATTATTATTGTAGAGAATTATTGTTAGTTTCTACTAATAACATTCAATTGTTATTAGTAATAATAAAAATTATATTTCAAAATTATACACAAGTATAAGAACCATGTAAATGTCTAGCCAATATACCACTCAGGATGGAGGCAGGTTCTGTGTCCCAGAGATAAGCATGTTCTAGTGCAAAATGTACATTTTATCCCCAGAGTAGAAACAAAAGTCCTTGTGAAAAAGCTGAAGCTGGTAAGACATTGTCATTACCCACAGTGACATGAGTCCTGTAATTACAACATAAGTTGAAAGACCACAGACCTAATAAAAGCTCTTTTGTCTGTTAAATAAAGATTTTAATTGAACAAAGTAACAAATTACATGTTTTATATTTTATAAAAGTATTTAGGAATATATTCTAGAAAATGTGTTTGTATTGTAAATATGTTTTTATATAAGTGTCAAGTAAATAAGTAAGTGTTTATGGTTACAACTCAGAACAGCTCATATTGAAAGCCTAACAATCTTAATAATAATGATATTGATAATGATAATGACAATGATATCAATATAATGATATTACTACTACTACTACTACTACTACTACTACTACTACTAATAATAATAATAATAATAATACTGCTAATAATAATAATAATAATAATAATAATAATAATAATAATAATAATAATAATAATAATAATAAAAAACATTATTATTATTGTTATTATTATTATTATTATTATTATTAATAATAATAATAATAATAATAATAATAATAATAATAATAATAATAATAATAGTAGTAGTAGTAGTAGTAATAGTAATAGTAGTAATATTGTTGTTGTAATAATAATATTATTATTGTTATTATGTTACGATACAATAAAACATTCCTAAATAACAAAATGATTAATAAAAAGTGGGTAAATATTAAAACTTACCATAATTAATGCTCTCACTTGCTAATATAGAACAGAAAATCACATTATTACTATGTATATAAACATAATGACAGTATTATTTTCAATATATCATATATAAACTTAAGGTTCATAAATATTAAACTGTATTTTAACATTATATTCTATTCATATTTCATACAGTTCACTTTTACAGTCCTTACCAACATTTACATACAGTATAAACATAAATTTATAAAAATGAGAAAAAATCTATTAATGTTTATTAAATTTATAGTAAGAAAACAGCTTTAGTTTATTAAATTTAATTAATATTATGTAGTATTTATTCATTCATTCATTCATTATCTTCCGCTTATCCTCTATTAGGGTCGCGGTGAGGTTCCCCATGCCCATCCAGGGGAGAACGTCTCGGGCGCTGGGCAGATAGACCCAGGACAGGGCGCCAATCCATCGCTGGGCACACACTCACCCACACACACACTCTATAGGGGGCAATTTTGAGAATTCAATTAACTTGTTCCATGTTTTTGGACTGTGGGAGGAAACCGGAGAACCCGGAGGAAACCCACGCAGACATGGGGAGAACATGGAAACTCCACCCAGATGGGGATTCGAACCGGGAATCCCTAGAGCTGAGAGGCGAACGTGCTAACCACTAAGCCACCGTGCCGCCCTATGTAGTATTCAGTAAAAAAATTTAGTTTAGTAAAGATTAGTAAATGATGTAGATTTTGTTTCTGAAAAATAAGTAAATAAGTAAGGTTACAAATGTAATAAGGGGTTCCAAAATAAGAACTATAAGTTAGAATGGTCACATATGCTTCATAAAGATATAAAAATGTTTAAATAATAGGAATTTTTGCATTATTATTTATCACTAAAATAAAAATCTGATTGCTTCATAATTTAATATGCAAATATAAAATGCTTAAATGAACAAAGAAACTTTTATATTTACAAAAATCTTAATTTCAAATCTCAATTTAAAAAATGTCAAACGATGTATTTTGATGTGTATATGTATATTTGTAACTGTTTTATTCCATTTGTGTATTTAGGAAATATATGCTTAACATTTCCAAATCATGATAGATTATTTTATACTTACCAGCCAAGGCCACAAAGAGGCAGAGCAGAAGCCAATGCATAGCGAGTGCCAGGAGTGATATCACATGTTCAGGCATCAGTTTATATATGGCTGATATAGCCCTTAGCCCTTCTTCTCCTCCCCTCCTTATCTGTTTTGTTCAGAATCATTAGGGTGAAATGACCTGCTACATTTCTATCATCGCTATTCTGGAGCGTGCGGCTGCACAGGGGGAAGTTTATTGCTAAAAAGTGATTTTGAACCTATAAACTTGTAGGAGACTGAATCTGACCTGTGCCATGTTAATTGTTTTTGAGAAAGCATAGAATGGGAACCTCATGGCTGCAATTTATTATGTGCTGATCTTGTGACAGTGGGAGAGGACAAGGTGTGTGTCCACCATGACCGCTAACAATGTCAACGCGTCCTGTAAATGTTCTGCAAATACACAGCGCTTTCTAAAAAAAATGGACTTTTGACTTTTCCTTTATAAACAATTTGAAAATCATAAGAAAACAATGTATTTGATTAAGTCATTTTATGAGTCATAATAATTTAAACTAGTTGACCAAATTCACAAAACTATTGGGTAATTGGGGTTTAATTTACTTTGAATAATTAATAAATAAATGTTTTTCTTTTGTTTTACAATTTCATGGTTTCTTGTGTTTCTTTAATGTCTTTGTTTCCAGTAATTCAAAAAGCTATAAAAGTAATTTTAAAAAACATTATTAAATAAATGTAACTCACATTTCTAATATTTAATTTTGTCAAACCCCTCCATTGTTTTCATTCATACAATTATTTGTGCACTCATGAACACAACATGAAAGACTAAAAACATGTAGAGCATGTCAACATTTAGAAAGAAAGTGTAAGGGGATCAATAGTTGTTAGTCCACCATGGTTGGTCAATTAAATACGTTTAAATTATTTACATACGTTAAATACATGTCAGAAAGCGTGTTCAGTGCTTTTTGTTTTGATTTATTGGCATGGAACTAACTTGGGAAGTTACTGACATCTAGTGAGAAGTTCACGTCATTGGTCCCAGTAGAAATATATTTAATGAGAAATATGTTGATGTGGTCAGTACTTCCACAGTTGAAAAAATCTGTATTCAATAATAATGTTTTGACCACCTACCCACCAAACCTGTCCAGTTACGCTCAAGATGCAGATGGGAGATTTACATTGTGGGTGTGGAATGATGCAAACCCAGCAGTGCAATGACTAATAAACAATGTTAATCTAATCTAATCAACAAAAAATCTAATTTGTTTATGTTTAATATTAAAATTTAGTAATATTAAAAATGTATTAATATACATTTCTTTCAATTAATTATTAATATAATTATTAATGTATTAATATACATTTCTTTTCACTCGTAATCATAATCTTCATTAAAGTCAATTTTAATGCAATAAAAAAATGTATTTAGCCAAAACTTTTTCACACTTTTTGCTATCTTTAGGATTTTCTTTTATTGGAAGAACAGTTCATTGCGCACATTAACAATATATAATTTTACAATAAACTGGAAGCACAGATCAGGCAAACTTAAATACTCTGTAAACAATACTCTGATTAAAAAGAACTAAAAAATGTTATAAAAAGATATAGCTATAGTATAAAAAGTTCATTTCAAAATGCAGGAATCAATCTGAAAAATAGTGCAAGATGGCCACAAAGAAAAGTACAACGTGAATGATGACAGGATTCTGTCTAAAGTTTGCCACAGAGATCCAATAAGAGGCCAACATTTCTTAATTAAATTTTAAAAACAACAGTAAATAGCAAAATATATACACGAAAAGAAAGAACACATGGATAGACAACACAAATAGGAAAGGCAGCAACGCTGGCTAAAAAGATATAAAATCCCAATAAAGAACCAAAAGTAACTGCTAAGGGTTTTAATAAGTGTAAAAAAAAACACATTATTAATAAAGATTTGATGATTGTAAAAATCTGAAAGTCCAGCCAACAAAGGACATTTGTAAAGGCCAACATATTACGTTAGTTTCAATTACAAAAAAGACCACTAAAAATGCAGTTATCTGAAACAGCAGGCAAACAGAAATTAATTTATTTCATCATCACGCCTTATCTTGACCACTTAATCCTATATTTTGGTCACTGGAAGGGAGGGTTCCCTATGCCCATCCAGGGAAAAAAATTTGGAGCGCTTTGCAGGACAGGGTGCCAATCTGGGCACACTCTCACTCACACAGACAGACACAACCAAAACCCATAGAATCCAAAGAAAACCCACGAAGACCTGGGGAATCTCCACCCATATACAGATACAAACCTGGATCTGAGTGCTGAAAGGCATATGTACTAACCATGACGTCACTGTGCCATAATTTTTAAGTAATTTCTGGAATGACTATATGCGTTTTTGGAGGACTCTGTATATACACAATATATTTATTTTACTTGCAATAACACATAGTAATAACACATAGTAAATGAAATAAGAAGTATTCAAGTATTGAAGTATTTTGTTTGTCATTCCACAATATAAAATACTTGAATACTTCTTATTTCATTTACTATGTTTACTATGTTTTATTTTGTTTATGAAGCCTACTTAAATCATTTTTTAAGAACTCCAAATTGTACTCCTCCTGCAGAATTTTTGACTTTAGATTGTATTGTAATTATCTCAGTGCAGGAAAAAAATGTATGTATGCAGCTGTTTTCATGTTTACATGCAATGTTGTAAACAATCTCTTTATTATAAATATAATAATGCAATTTAGTTTTGCTACATGTTACAGTTTCAGTGATGACGTGTTCACCTTAAAAATTCAAAACAACAGGGTACATTCTTGAACATTCTGTAATACTCTTCCTGAACCTATGAACAGGAGACATTACAGACACGTTAGTTCAGTATTTAAACATTATTTTACAAACCAGCAACACGATGAAAATGTTACCTTTCTAGACAGGACACAGAGAAAGATGAAAATGAACATTCCTTGAAAGGCATTAGCAAAAGTAAAGAGGTAAGCTGTGAGCGTGGTCTCATTTAGAACATGCACTACTCCAAGGGTCCATGTAGCTCCAAGGACAAATAAAAGTGCGAGAGCACCTCTTGCACAAGATCTGGAACATTAAATATGATGTTATTGCGGTGCACATTAATTCCAATGACACCTAACAAAAAACAAGAGTAGAAGAATTTACCTGATATTTTCATAGTGACTGATCTCAGGCTTCTTCATGGCCGTGTGACGATAGACTTTAAAGATAATTACAACAAATGCCAATAAATTGACCTAGAGCAGAAGGAAAGGAAAACGTAGGTATAGAATCAGTTGAGTAGTTTGATTTAAAAAGAAAATTCTTGTCTCAAAAATGTCTTAATGGGCTCTGCATAAAGTGAACCTTCACTGATTTAAGACTAGACTTTATGGGTTCCAACAAAACTGTAAAATGTGCTTTAGAATATGGTAAATTCATGTTTTTACACTATATGAACCTTTATATTCTGGGGTTTTATGGCAGTCCATTTAAAACTGAATTTTACTAAACATTGCTTAGGAAATAAATGTAAATTGTTCCTTTTAATTTATTTGTTTATTATTTGTAAAGTATGAAGGTAAAAAATGTTGACTCACCAAAATAATTAAACAAGCAGGCCCAATGAAACTCCAGATGAAATTCCTTTCTGTGCTTAACCAACACCTTTCAAATGCATCAAAAATATAAAATAAGTCAGAAATATTTTTTGTGTCTGTCTAAATAACACATTCTGTTACAAACCAATCTTCAAGGTGATTAAATGTTAAAATAAACACAAAATTTTAAATGTCAGTCCATAATATTTTTAATTGTTGAATGTTTCAGAAATCTATCATTCATTTACATGCTGCTCGCCACGTGTTAATAAACACATTTCAGAAATTTCTCAAACCAAATTATACTTAGTGCATCTTTAAAGTAATAGTTTATCATCAGCATTACTCACGCATTATTGGTGCCATAATATTTATATCCGAGAGTAACAGAGATTCCAACAATAACTGCGGGACTGCCATATCCAAATATGTAAAAGTTACGATGCAGGAAGGCTTTGTTGTAGATTACTCCAACAACGATGAGGTACAGGTGAATTCCTTCTATAAACATCCAGGCAAAAGCAGCCAGGAAGAAGTAATGCAACAATCCAGCTATAACTGAGCAAAACAGCTGAAACATCAAGAAGAGAACATGGAACATGGAAAATCCACCCAGATTTGGATTTGAACCTGGATCCCTAGCACTGTGTGGCAGACATGCTAAACAGCATGCCATCAGACTAACCGTTATACATTAAATAAAGAGCTATTATTGTTTAATAAGACAAAGTGTTTGAACTGTAATGAGCCACAATGAAAGGTTGAGTAGGGTGGGGAGTGTGATACTGCAGCACAGTTGTGACTGAATTATATAAATATGCATCAAGTGTTAGAACCTGTAGTCTCACCTTATGCGAGTACATATTTATTCCAATCAGAAATATAAATTCCGCCATGAATAGACTGCAACACAGGTTCTTGTGGATGGTTGTTCTGGTGCTCTGCATCTCACTGAAGAACCAGAAAGTAAAGATGCACATAAAGAGGCAAATGATGGAAATCACCATGCCCAGCTGAGTGATGCGACTAAGGACATTGTGGTGAGCAGCAAGCTGTAGAGAGAAAGTTTTTAAAGTAGATTCATCAAATTAAACCAATATGTACTATACTGTAGAATTAAGAGTGGAAATATGATTAGAAGAAATGTAATGTGTGTAAAAAAAAAACCTTGCTTAAACACTATCAGTAGGGAATTATGTAACAGTTTGACCCTGATGCTTTTATTTGTTGACTCACGTTGGCGCGAGCAGAGGACATGAGTATGGCGAAGTGGGTCAGATGATTGCAGGAGCAGCTGGTGTGGGTCTTGTTGACATGAGAGCGCTTACAGCCTTTAATGGACCACTGACCCTTCATGCTGCTCGCAGAATAGTCCCAGAATGCACATTTAGTTTCATCACTTTCGGGCTCTATTGGCTTCATGGGAAAAACAATTGTTAATGCAAGATTCTATTAAAGGAAAGCTGATTAGTGAGTGTATATAAGGATTTTTAAATTTACACCTTTCACTAACCTTCATATACAGCAGCTGTAAAATGTTGTATATTTGAGCACATGTTTATCGCACAGTTGCTATTTATTGACTTTGAACATGACATTAATGACAGGCGTGCAGTTATCTATTCCAGCACCGATTTGGGAAACACCCTGGACTGGTTGCCAGTCCATCACAGGGCAGACACCCAGACAAGGATATGTACACCTAGGGAGTATTTAGTACAGTATCTCCAACTACCTACCTAACAGCATGTTTTTAGACTGCAGGAGCAGGCCAGTGCTCACATACAACCTACACTAAGCAAGTAGAACCAATTGCATACAGAAAGGCTTTTTTACAGCCTGTCTGGAAGTCAAACCCAGAACCTTTTTATGTTGAGGTGGATGCATGATAATACTGATTCTGACAATACATTGTGTGCCAAAAATTAACCATGATATGTGGCTGACTCAAAATTAGTGGCACATATCCTATGTATTTCTTTATGTTAACTGCAGTAAAAAAAAGGTTTTTCATAAAGATTTAATCAAAAATTATTTATAGATATTTAAAAAGGGGTATGTAAATTCATGATGTATACTACAATAGAATTCCATATAATAAATATTTTAATATGTATTCTGTAATAATGTTTAATGAGCACAGCAAGACGATAAAACACAGACATTATTACATCATAGAGTGTTAATAATCTTGCTCATAAAGAAATGTTACAATATCTGCCAGATTTAAACCATTTTATGTATGTAAAGATTTTATGAATCCCCTCTTAACATTTGTCAGCAATTTGGCAATTCTTTATACAATATCATACCTTGATGTGCTTTAATGTAAAGGTCACATGACTCAATGGGAAAACAGTTGATGAAGATATTGCAGCAGCGATTACAGGTGAATTTACTGTGATTTCTCCACTTTCTGCATATCGATTGTAGTCTGTTACACCAGGATCAAAGCTTGGCTTCAGCAGTGTTCCAATGCTGTGGTATTGTAGGAATATGATGGAGACACTGCCTAAAAATAGAGTATGTGTCTCGAGATCAACAATAGTCACTCATGACCTCTATTAAGAATCACACCTGAACGCTTACCATTTTTGTTTTCATTCCTTTTTGGACTAATTGAAATAACATTTCCTTCGATTATGGTTGAGATGTTCATCCACTCTTTTTTGAGGAGATCAAATTTACAAAGTTTTAACTCTGTAAATAACAAAATGTATGATGGTTATATTTAGTCTTGACATTTCTTTTACAGCACAATGTGGGACATTCTTTTTTAATATGATATAACATAAAATAACAATTAAGGATTTTAAAATTACAATAAAAACATAAAACATTTCACATGTTTTAAAACACTTTCTATAGTTTAATTACACAATTCAACTTTTAACATTCAAGTAACGGAAAATCATTTAATTAGTGCAATTTGTTAACATATATTTTGAGGTTTTTATAGCATTTGGGGCGGTCCTATAATCTATTCCAGTGTTCAAAGAGTGAGACAGTGAAACATACTGGACAGGTAATTGGTCTTGGAGCAATTTAATAAAGCTCAAGAAATGAAACCTTGGGCATAAGTTTTTAGGTGAAATCACTAACCACCATTTATGCCATTTTGTCCAATCATACAAAAAGATTAAGAATAACTAATTTGGACCTTTAACAGTCCATTTCTATTATTAATCTTTATTTAAGGAAGGTTTAATATTTTTCTGTAATTATCCTTAAAATTTTGTGTATTTACCATCATACATATCCCTGTTAAATCTGCCTAACTGCGCACTAACAAAACTCAATTTGTTGCCACCACCATGCTTCATAATAGGCATTGTGCATTTTTGATGATACACTGTGTTTTGGCTTATGAGACACTAGGCTCTAACAATTTCTAATTCGAATCAAAACATTTGTAACATAATATTAGTGTTATTAATACAAGAAGCAAAGAAGACTAATTGTGAAATTCTATTTTTTATCATCCTGCCATGAGAAGATGTGTAATACTTGTATGATAATTACTTCATGCAAAATTCTTAGCTATAAACACAATTTGTGAACTGTGTAAAGATGATTTGGATCTTCTGGTAATTTTCAGGATCATTATTATTCTGCTTCATTATTCAGTTTAAATTATTCAATCTAAACAAGGGCTTTTTGGATATAATTTTCTGTATTCTTCTTTTTTGAGTCTTAAAAAACTTAAAAACTTTAGTCATTTTATATTATTATAATCTTCAACATGTGAAATCCTTAACAGTCAGTTTTATGTAAATTAACCTAGACAAGTGTTGAGTGTTGGCTTAGGCTACAGATCTGTCAACTCTGATCAGTCATTGAGTTGAGACCAATGATCAGAGATTAGAAAATTAATTAATTAATAAATGCTGAAAAAAATGTTTAAACAGATCCAAAAAAGCAAATATCTGGCAATATATATATATTCTTTTTTTGCCACAGAGTAATATGCTAGTATTTAGGATAATAATAATAATAATAAATAATATTTATTTTGACAGAACAATTTTACTTTCTGTCAGTAATAGACATCAGACTGTATTATCCAAAACCATTTAACTAGGCAATACTTTTGTTACATTGAAAAAGTCTTTGTATTACCTACATCACCTTTCTTAACTTCCACCTCAGCAGCATGTTTATAAGCTTCAGAGAGTGCCATTATGCTTTGCTCTGTAGTGTGAAGTAATTTTGTGATGTAGTAGTCCTTATCTTCCTCTTTTAATTTGTTCCAAGACACCATTTCATCCTTCTCCACCAGATTATTCACACTTTGAACCAGATTCTATACAAAAAGAGTATATGGTGTATATGAATGACAGACCTAAAAGTAATTCAAAAATCTGTATATTTCAGACAAATGTACACATATCAAGTATATAAATAAATGTGACCTGTATATAAGAAATAACATTCTATATTTGTCAGTGAACATTTTAATTGAATAAAAAGAAAATATACATTTAAATTTAATCATATTTAAGATATGATAATGTCACTGATAATGTTTTGGTGTTGACTTCATATCTTTTTAGGTCTAAATTAATTGCTGGAAGAAAAATTCTGTTCCTGAAGTTCTCAGAACCAAAAAGGAAGTGAGACATTTTTTTGTCCTGCCAACTAATATATTATTTGTAGATGTCAGTGTAGTGGATGAAATGTCCAAATTAAAGCTGAAATATGTGGTTACCTGATCTGATTTCACATATATACATATTATACCTACATCAAAGATCTGCAAGAAGCTTAAAGTGAGTCTGGAGTGGTGGTGCATCATTCTAATGTGCAGTGTTACAAATTTAAACTTGGAAGGAAGTTTAATGAGTCACTGTAACTAATAAAATATATATTAAACTCTTTAACTGCCATTACCATCTAATAACACCATCTAATGTGTGTTAAATTGTAAATACAATTTAATTAAATACAAACAATAAAAAAAAATAATTTGTATGGCTATTTGATCAGATACATATGATATTAATAAGCTAATTTGATTTGGCACTGTAAATACACTTAAAACATTTTACAATTACCCTGATTGTTGCATTTATGGCATTTTCTTTCCAAGTCTCATTTGCAAAATACAATGCAGAAACTGCCATCGCGTCGACATATGAGATTATTGCAACTGGAGCAAGGTCACCTGATGTTTGTTTTTTTATCTCTTCCATTTGCTGCTGTGGATCTGGCAGGTTAATGATCTACAAAGATGAGACAGATTAAGAGGTTTTAAGCACCATTGTGAGATGTGAGCAACCATCCAGTGACAGCATTTACACTAAATTACAGCAATTGGAAATGTTTGCTTCACTGACTGCCTCTGATGTCTAATCACACTTGAAGTAATGGGTGATGTGGGGGCAGCAGAGCCAATAAGAGCAAGGGCAAATTTGGGCCTTCATTATCACATTTCAGTAGGTCTAAAGCAAATTACAAACTCTACCACGTACCAAAGCCTAATCAGACTGGTCAAAAAAAAAAAGTATGTAGCATAGGGGGTTGCTTTCAACAGTGAAGATTCACTTCCTTTAGGTTTCAATGTCACCTTGTTCCATTGGAGTGAAATTACGTGCCCAAAAGCACGTCAGGCTTTCAATGTGTGTGATTCAACAATAGGCAGCCTCTTTAAAAAAAACACACAGAGCAGGCAGGATGGTCATAGAAGGATTGTGATAAAATAAAAGTATTCATACTAATATTCTTCAATAAAAATGTTATTTAAATATTTCAAATTAGCTTTGTAGTCCACATCATTTATTTTTCTCAAGCAAAACTTAAAGTGAGTTATAAAAAGTTATTTCGGTGAATCAAATGTAAATATTAAGTCATACATAAACAAGTAGGTAAGCAATATACAACTGAACTGTTTTTTTTATTCTGTAGTGCTTATTATGATCATTATCACCAGTCTTGGTCTAAACATTATTAATAGCAGAAATAAATTGAATCTTCAAATTAGGGTTTAATATGGGCATAACTATATAAAAAAAACACCTGTTATACTGAACTGTGTTCAAACTGATTTTAGCAATGTGCAATACAAACTATGAATAGTAAAATGTGGAAATTTAATTCTTTAATTCTAAAAAAATATATATAATAATAATAATAATAATAATAATAATAATAATAATAATAATAATAATAATAATAATAATAATAATAGGCGGCACGGTGGCTTAGTGGTTAGCACGTTCGCCTCTCAGCGCTAGGGATTCCTGGTTCGAATTCCCATCTGGGTGGAGTTTCCATGTTCTCCTCGTGTCCGAGTGGGTTTTCTCCGGGTTCTCCGGTTTCCTCCCACAGTCCAAAAACATGGATCAAGTCAATTGGGTTCTCCAAATTGCCTTATGTAGAGTGTGTGTGTGTGTGAGTGAGTGTGTGCCCAGCGATAGGTTGCCGCCCTGTCCTGGGTGTGTCTGCCCAGTGACCGAAACTTTCTCCCCTGAATGGGCACCACCCCACCACCCCAAGCGGAAGATAATGAATGAATAAATAATAATAATAATAATAATAATAATAATAATAATAATAATAATAATAATAATAATAATTTAAAAAATGTTAAACTTTCATCTGCAAAGATAAAACCGTAATTCTGTCTGGACTTATACGCATTTTCCCAGAAAGCCCATGATGAGGGTGGAAGTGCATGATGACTTTATTAACAGCTGTTTCCTGAACATCCAAAAATATCAAAGATATCAGTGAAGCAGGTCAAACAGCATATATTCAATGCCAGAAACTGGCCTTTGAAAATTTTTTTTAAAAAGCTTGTCTTGGCAAAAAAGCATTTATTTCATTAGATAAACATATTACTATTAGCGGGAATGTAAACAGCAATAACATAATACTTAGAGACTTTAAACATTAGTTTGTTTGATAAATCATATTTAAACCTTTTTTTTAATAAAGACCAGCATAACTTTTAATTACTGTCCAATACCTTATTTGAGTAGTCAGTACTCTAGAATTATAAGAATATACCAGTGAGAGAACTGCATATGTTTGTTATAGAAATGTTCAGTTCTCCATGTACTTCAGTATGAAATTTTCAACTTTAGACAAGATATTGTACATTATTTAATAAAATAATCTATCATTAAATTAAAAACAATTCCAAAGATTGATAAGTTTTGAATATACAGTATATACATATATGTGTGTTGATGTTCATACTCAAAGCTTGATTATTGTTTTTCCTTTTACTTATTTGTGTAAAAATAGTTTTCATTTTCCTGCGTTTTATTTACTTATTGAACTGAAGGACATCAATATATAATATAATATCTATAAATTAACAAATCCAGCAAATACATTCTTTACATTTGTACTGTACATGGCAGCATACTTACATTTTTAATTGTAATATTAACAGTCTTGAAAACACATTTGTTGTCTTGATGACAGTCCTTTTTTGGGTCCTCTGTTAAAAATATGTATGTTTAGAAGCCAAACCTTACATTTTAAACTAAACTAAACTAAGGCAGTTGCTTTTTTTACCTATGCATTCTATATTATTGTTTGGATGAAACCTGATCTGGCCCGTCTTTGTGATAAAATCTCTTCGGCATGTGCAGTATGCAGAACCATTGGTGTTATGACACTGAGAGAAATTGCCACAAACTTGAACATTCTGACACTCATCAATATCTAAAAGACATAAATGCAAGTTAAATTAAATGCACGCCTTAAACCTTGACATTAACACTCATGACAGTACACTTTTCAAAGAGGATTACTCAGCATCAACAGGTTACTCAGTATCAACGAAGAATAAAGTTTGCATTGTGGCTTGAGCCAGTACAAGGAATAAATGCCAGAAACTATTTTGCTGATAGTAATAACCAACAAATATATATATATATATATATATATATATATATATATATATATATATATATATATATATATATATATTGTTTGTTTTTTGTTTGTTTGTTTGTTTTTGTTTTTGTTTTAAAGATTCATAAACAAATTCAGAAACAGTTTGGTTCTTTTATAAATGTTGACTCCAATATTAATTCCAATCAGACATAACAGATGCAAAACTAAGCTGAAGATGAGGTCAAAGCATTGTTTGATTACATTATCAACTTTTTTTTTTAAACTGCTAGACATGAGGTTCTTATTTGTATCACATTCTAAAAAGATTTAAATCTCACCGGTACAATGGGTTCCATCATTTGGATTAAAATCAGTTTTTCCTGTTGATTTATATCCCTTAATGCAGGTACAGTAATAGCTTCCTTCTGTGTTTGTGCAGTTGGCATTCTCACCACAGATTTGAGTGACATTTGCACACTCATCATCATCTACATATTGAAATAAAAACAATTCAACTGTCAGTAAACAAATAATTAAATTGTTCTTCAAATCCTAATTTACACTGTGGCATTTCAATGTAAAATAACTTTATGATAAACTTAGATAAGTGCAACAAAGCAAAGATTAGTAAAGGCTGAGAAAAGATTGACAAGCTAATACATGGATTCATATTATATCCTTTTTTAAAAATCAAGATCATGGGAATATAGATGTTCAAGTTTTTTTAAACCCCAAATATATTCATTCATTAATTATCTCCCGCTTATCCTCTATTAGGGTCGCGGTGGGGTTCCCCATGCCCATCCAGGGGAGGACGTCTCGGGCGCTGGGCAGATAGACCCAGGACAGGGCGCCAATCCATCGCTGGGCACACACTCACTCACACAAACACACTCTAAACGGGGCAATTTTGAGAATTCAATTAACTTGATCCATGTTTTTGGACTCTGGGAGGAAACCGGAGAACCCGGAGGAAACCCACGCAGACACGGGGAGAACATGGAAACTCCACCCAGATAGGGATTCGAACCGGGAATCCCTAGCGCTGAGAGGCGAACGTGCTAACCACTAAGCCACCGTGCCGCCCACCCCAAATATACTTCATAACAATATCCAGAAAGTTCTAAAATGTCCAGCAGTGAGTCCAGATCTAAATCCTATAGAGCTCCCGTTGAGAAATCATAAAACAACAATTTGTAGTAGAAAGGTATAAGAATATACCTGGTAGAGAGGTATAAGAATAAATTAACTACATGCAGCAGTTGATTTGAAAGTGAAAATAATTTCATCCAGTTCATTTTTTTAGGTCTCAGAGAAAAGATACCAGTTTTGCCATTTATTTTAATGCAAACAAGATAAATTAACACATGAATAAAACATTGTCATTGTTCTTGTGGTGCATTTACTGAGAGAAATACAGGGTTGTCAGAGTTTCCGCTCATATTAGTGTTATTATATTTTTTATTTTCAAATCATTAAACTAATGTGTAAAGAACAAAATTTCACAAGGTCTTGACACCAATGCCACTGTATTAGCCAGTGTCAATGTGAATTCACGAATTTTCAGAAATTAAATGATTTAGTGAAAAGCAGCACATTTCATTCCTCTGCCAGCTTAAAACAGTTTCCACCAGCTTTCCCTCAGCAGATTTTTAAATCTGTAGCCACTATTTTCTTAATTCGATAAAATCCTCTAATAAGTTTAACAGCTTCTGCTTAAAACTGAATAAATCTAATAATATTTCTAATAAAACAGGAATTAAAGTCACATTATTGTCAAATACCAAATTATACAATGCCCCTGAAATTGGCCCTAATTCACTTTCTACTTTTTGTAACTACTTTACCATGTTTAAAAAGAAATAATTATAATAAGTCATTTGAAATTTGAAAATATATCAACTATTATATAAATTTGGAAATCTGCTCATAAAACATAATGTGCTCATATGTGACCTACACTTCTTTAAAATATGCCGTTTTATTGGAAAATATATTATTTGTTTATTTATTCACGGTATCAAAAAAATAATCTAATAATTAAAAAAATGCTTGTTCTCTGCACCACAAACATGATTATCTGTTCTTACATAAACAAATTCTCAGCAAAACCATCAATAATTATTGTGCCTTACTGTGTAAAAAAAGCTTTTCTGATATCTGATGTTTAAATATGAATAGTCTACTTTTATAGTAATCTCAAATTTCTTTACAAAAATACATGTAATAGCAAAGCATCTCACCTTTACAAAGTTTGAAACCGTCTCCGGAAAAGCCTTGGTTGCAGTAACAGCCGTTGTCCCTACAAGTTGCTTGCTGATGACATGACCGGCAAATTTCCGAAAATGTGCTTGGTTCCAGGACACTAGAAAGACAGACTTTAAACGAGAGAGAGAGAAAGAGAGAGAGAATCTGAGTGCCACAGATCTTTGATATTACACAAAAGCAAATATTAAAAATCTATTCATTAGTTGATGTTAAGATAAAATGATCTTTTACCTGCAACAAGTAAAAGTTTAATGGGTGAGTTTAAGATGGACTCCATTTGCTCCTCAAGACTGGTTTACTTTTACCAGGAGTCGCATGTCTGTGTGACGTACACCATTTCCTTTCATCAGTTTCCTGTTTTAACCTGACCCTTCCTGTGCTGGCCCCGAACAGCTCACACAAAACACAGAGGAACACACCAGCACCACGGAATCAATGCAAAACACGTATTGGAGTTTTACAGAACAACACTGCAATGAGTGTACAAAGTCAAAAATACAATACAATGCATCCTGGTATTTGTAGCAAATTTTATTTAAAATAAAACCTGTTTCAGGCGGCACGGTGGCTTAGTGGTTAGCACGTTCGCCTCTCAGCGCTAGGGATTCCCGGTTCGAATCCCCATCTGGGTGGAGTTTCCATGTTCTCCCCGTGTCTGCGTGGGTTTTCTCCGGGTTCTCCGGTTTCCTCCCACAGTCCAAAAACATGGAACAAGTTAATTGAATTCTCAAAAATTGCCCCCTATAGAGTGTGTCTGTGTGAGTGAGTGTGTGCCCAGCGATGGATTGGCGCCCTGTCCTGGGTGTATCTGCCCAGCGCCCGAGACGTTCTCCCCTGGATGGGCATGGGGAACCCCACCGCGACCCTAATAGAGGATAAGCGGAAGATAATGAATGAATGAATAAAACCTGTTTCAAATTATTTTTAATATTATATATAATAAAATATATTGATTCTCCACTGATGGCATGTAATGAACATTTCAGGTGCTAGGCAGATAATCCCAGGGCACCACTTCATCCCTGGGTACACACTTACTCACACAGACAGACACTCTATAGGGGCATTTTAGATAGGGGCAATGGGGAGCAGCCAGTTCACCTTGTTTTGGACTGTGGGAGGAAACCGGAGAACCACTGGTCTCATCTAGAGTTCAATCTAAAAATTATTGTAGTTGCTTATTGCATTTACAATGTAATAAAAATTTTGAATAACTGGACATGTCTGTCATCATGAACACAGTGTTCCACAGAGTTTCACACTTTTGAATGTGTGTAAAAAGATCATAATCAAGTTGTATTTTAATAAGCCTTTCAAAAAAAAAAATATTTAATTTAATTACACATGCAAATTTGCTCAAATATTATTATTATTATTATTATTATTATTATTATTATTATTATTATTATTATTATTATTATTATTATCATTCATTCATTATCTTCCTCTTTGTCCTATATATTGGGGTCGCCGGGGGGGGGGGGGGCGCTGGGCACACACTTACACAGACACGCAGACATACACACACACTATATGGGGCAATTTGGAGAACTCAACTGACTTGATCCATGTTTTTGGACTGTGGGGGGAAACCGGAGAACCCGGAGGAAACCCACGCAGACACGGGGAGAACATGGAAACTCCATCCAGATGGGGATTCGAACCGGAAATCCCTAGTGCTGAGAGGCGAACGTGCTAACCACTAAGCCACCGTGCCGCACTATCATTATTAATTATTATTATTATTATTATTATTATTATTATTATTATTATTATTATTATTATTATTATTATTATTATTATTATATATTTTTATTTTTATTATTCTAATTATTATTATTATTATTATTATTATTATTATTATTATTATTATTATTATTGTTGTTGTTGTTATCTTTTTGTGATGTGTATTTTTAGCTTCTCCACATTTACTTTTGACCCTTTGGTTGTTTTTCTGACAGACTTTTTTATTCTCTATTGTGGGCGGGCTCCTTGAGGCAGAGTCGCAGTTTGTTTCATTTTTAGTAATGGAATGTTGAAAGTTGTATCTTTTTTTAAACTATGTTTGTCATTATAATTTTTTTCGAACTTAAATGACTTTTAGGACCAGAAGTTTCAAATGATCTGTGAAACCCATTAAAATACAATGTGACTAAACACCCACTGTGCTTTCTTTATTGATTTTTAAAGTTTTAAATAAAACAGCAATGTGGAATGGTTTAAATGTTTCCACATCACACAATCCACCTTAAATACATTAAGAATTCTGTTATGCCTTTGCAATTTTAATAAAAATATACATTTATAGTTGAATTCCATGCAATAGATGTAATATATGATTATATGATTTTTAAATTAAAAATACAGGTTATATTTGGAATTAAACCAATGCATACAAATTTGAATAAAACTATTTTATGTAATATTACATAATACATAATTTGACTCAGGGGATATAGCATAAAAAATGAAAACAGAAAAAGAGGGTATAATGCAGGAAGTCTCATATGGCACATTCACTTCAACTATATATGGTAAAAGTCTTAAAACTAATAAATTAAGTAGCAAGGGAATGCTGACAGTCTGCAACAGTCAAAAGTGCTTTTTTTATTTTAATACATGATATGAAAACAGAAAAAAAATACTCTTGGGGAAGAAATATATTGAAATTGTAATAGAAGTGTTGTGTAGAATAAGTGTTTGGTAGACACTCAAATAAAGATGACATGCAGAGCTGAGCAACTTCTTATCCCGCCACTTATTCCTGTGTGGGTTCTGGGAGTGAAATGAAAGCCTGGGAGGGGTGAGCTTCCTCAGACCTAAGAACAATAAGCGAGGAACACTTGACCGCCAGACTTCCTGAAAGTGACTCACTGTGCACTCTCACTGTAATTACACGCTCTTCCCTTAAGGTCCATGGCTCAACAGTCTCAGGAGTGATACAAGTGAAGTCCATATGTATTATAGTCCTTGTTCCTGAAATCTTTTGGTTTCATTGTACAAACG
Source organism: Corydoras maculifer (assembly GCA_019802435.1). NCBI lineage: Eukaryota > Metazoa > Chordata > Actinopteri > Siluriformes > Callichthyidae > Corydoras > Corydoras maculifer. The sequence continues at coordinate 699,760 of JAFMOD010000204.1, forward strand.
GTCCAGGCAATGTGAATGTCATTACAACATATACTGTATATTTGCACTTGGAGGAGAGCTGCAGCTTGGGGGTTATGTTTTTATAAATAAGTTTTTCTGGGTTCCTGAGTCAGGGCTTTTGCTGGAAAACAAAATATAAAAAATTAAAGAAAAAATATTTTAGAAGACATCAGTTTACTTATCATTATTTAAACATACAGTGCCTATCAAATCATTTAGATTATAAAACTGATTATAAGACTGTATTTTACAGAATTTACAGCAAAAAAAAAATCATTTGTCTTTTTGTCCCTTTGTTAAGCCTCTGTTAATACATAAAGTTGTTTATAATCATGGTCATGAAGTGTTATTAAAACGCGACATGATGCCTCATAATTCAAATTCACATAATGCATTATAATACAAATTTAGGATTTCTTGCGGGCGGCACGGTGGCTTAGTGGTAAGCACGTTCAGTGCTAGGGATTCCCGGTTTGAATCCCCATCTGGGTGGAGTTTCCATGTTCTCCTCGTGTCCACGTGGGTTTCCTCTGGGTTCTCCGGTTTCCTCCCACAGTTCAAAAACATGGATCAAGGTCAATATATAGTGTTATATATTATATAATATATAGTGTTTTAAGCGTTATAATAATATGCCATACGGCATTGAAACCATATGTAAGAACATATCATAGAAAAACTCATTTAACTTTTGGATTTTTCGTTTGTAGACATTTTTACTTAATGCAAGGTGATTCCACTTTACTTAACGCAAAGAGCATATGTAAAAAGCATTTATGGTCTTTTATTAGTTGGTATCTGTTAATATTTATGCAGTTTACTTATAAAGTTGTTTTATATATTTCACTTTTATACTTTTACAATTTATAATGGAAGGATTATTTTAAAAGAAATTATATTATCTCACCGTTACAGTTAGAATACGCATTATAAAGCATCATGTCACTTTGTATTATGACTCTTGATAAACATGATTATGAACATTTATGTACATTAACAAAGGCTTATGACCAATGTTACAAGGTATAACTTGTAATGCGTCGTTATGTTTTTTACATTTGTGAGGTCAGATAAAAATGTTAGACCAACCAGAGGTTCTGGCTTCTTTGTTCTTGTTCATCCCAAAGGTGTGCAATAGGATTGAAGTCTGGGCTTTGTGTCGGCCACTCAAATCCTTCCACATTAGTTTTATCTGAACAATACGTTTTTGTGCGCATTGTAAACATTCAAGTTGGAACAAAAAAAATCTTTCCAAACTGCTATCTGAAAACACTACTGATGAAACGTAGGTGATGTAAGTAACTAGATGAATCAATGCTTCCAACTCTTGATTCTTTAGCTTTCAGACCTCAGTGCTGAATGTCTTTATATTGCATTCTGAATGTATGTGTTCATGTATGTTGAACTAGTTTGTTTTGTTAGCTGCAGGCAGAGGATGACCTGAGGTCTTGTTTATGCTTCAATGGCTGAACTTGTTTTCTTTCCTACAGTTTCTTTGTGAGTTGGGTCTCTTTCTCTTTCTGCAAACTACCTATTTGTTTTTTTTGCCAGTGGGTAAAATTACAGCACTACTTTTACTTTACTTTTTTTTTCTTCTTCAACAGTCATGTAAATGGTTTGCATTCTGTCACTATCTACAAAAGAATCTGCACCATTTGAGCTGTTTGGCAGTTTTCATAGCTGTCACAATCACAATCTGTCTACTAAATCTCTCTACTAAATAAAAGACTCCTGACTTGCTGAATTTTCTAAAGCTTTTAGTGTTGCAGTTATTGTGCAAAAATCACCTTTGCTTCATTTTTTGTGCTTGTCTTCTCTTCTTCAGCTATTCACTCAAGAATTTTAGTAATTCATATATTTATCCTATTGTATATATATATATATATATATATTTATATTTTTAAAGTGAGACCTGAATTTTAACAAGTTTCTCAGAAAACTGTTTCTTCTGCTTTTTGTAATTGGGTTATCTTTTCCCTAATTATAATAACTGAATTACTATCCCATGGCAATTTGCCTTGTTTTTTTGTACGTATTTCTTTATTCGTTTTTGCTTTTCATTCTTTTTCTTCTCTTCGTTTTTACTACAAATTTAAACCCCTGCTGTACTGAATTTCTTATTTTGGTGAAGAAACAATTGCTTCAGGCAGTTTGCAGCAGAAACCTGTATACACATGTTCGTGAAATATATGACTTGATCATAAATGGACAGGGAGGGAAAACTTAAGACAACCAACAAACATATTCATGGTAAAACATCAACTTATAGTTTTTTACAAAACACCTAGGAGCTGTACAAACAAGGAAAGTAGATCTATTAATGTAGCCGGCAATTGTGTACAACCTTAGTGCTGCTGTTTTCTATGATGTGAGTAAAAAGACAGTGTAACTAATATGCTGTTGATAAACCTGTCTTCAGACCTTATGCTAATGTGTTTGCATTTTGATGCTACCAAGTTTATAGCCATTTGTGAAACCATGCGTATGAGAGGAGTGTGGCACATGGAAAAGCACTTCTCCGGATGTATGAGCTGTGTCCCAGCATCAAACTAAATCTCTATTTAAAAGCATAATGCAAATAACATAATTGGCTTCAGATGCAGCAACAGGTGTAATGAATAACGGATACACCTGTGCAATTAACCATCACCCACATGAAATATGGTATTTAATTCATGCATTTATAAGGGTGCAACTTTGCACATACAGTGCATCAAAATATAAAAAAACCAATACATTTTGTAATTTTTTAACTCTTGATCTAGTAAACAATTTGTATCATTCTACATGGCTATATTGCATATAGGTTTAATTTGTTTTTGAGTAAATGATGTATTGTGTCTAAGCAGAGGACAATGGTTAGAAGCCTTACATGCCTGATAACCCAATATTTAAACTTTAAAGGTGCTTCTTTAATTCCATTCCCACTGCCCCTTTATAGGTCAGGTCAGCATTTGCAGGTGCTCAAAATGAGAATTGGGGCAATTTGTTTAATAGAAAACAGATTTATAAAAAATATTTTTATTGCTGGGTTATGAAAACAATTGATGTGTCCTCCCTCATAAAATGCCCCATTTGTTTTTAGTCAGCTCTAATGAATGTGGAACAGTGGAACTCAATTATGTTCCTTTCATGAAATATAATAAAATAATGTTAAGCAGGAATCGCTCTAAAGTAAACACGTTTTGTGGATTATTGTAAATGTATTTATTTAATTTGAATGTACAGTTTTCCATTACCTTTATTTGAAATACATAATAATAATAATGTAATAAAAATTGGAAAGATACCATTATTTTGTAGATGACATGTAGATGGATTGTGCATTTTTAATGAGGCAATGAAAAATGAGAATTTAAGAGCTGTGCTTTTTGAAAGCCTTCTGCGTCCAGTAGAGGCTGCTCTAGTCCAAGATAAGTTTGTTACTCAAAGAACGCTGGAACTATAGTTTTTTTTCCTTCATCAGTTAATACGTAGGAGCTTCAAGAAAAAAATAACCCAAACTTACAGTAAAACATATTTAAAACATTTAGTGATTTAAACACCAAATTATTGGATAAAAATCTGCATGTTTGCATTGTTTCAGTGAACTGTCGAGGATGGATGGAATAATAAACAATAATATTGTACAGGTTATGAGCTTTTAGTCCAACATAGACCAAGTACATCACAGGTTCAACAATAGTGCAAATGACTCAGTATAAGTCTTGTGATCAATAACTCTAGTCCACAGTGATGAAGACATTTACATTTAGTAATTTAGCAGATAGGCACGGTGGCTTAGTGGTTAGCACGTTCGCCTCTCAACACTAGGGATTCCCGGTTCGAATCCCCATCTGGGTGGAGTTTCCATGTTCTCCCCGTGTCTGCGTGGGTTTCCTCCGGGTTCTCCGGTTTCGTCCCACAGTCCAAAAACATTGGTCAAGTCAATTGAATTCTCAAAATTGCCCCATTTAGAGTGTGTGTGAGTGAGTGTGTGCCTAGCGACGGATTGGCGCCCTGTCCTGGGTCTAGGCCCAGTGGAGAGAAATGAGTAGTGGAGTGACATGAGTTCATTTAGGCTGGTTGAATGCAAGTCGTGCTGCAGGGTTCTGAATTTGCTGTAGAAGCCTGATTGTGGAAGCTGGGAGACCAGCAAGCAACGCATTACACTTCGAGGTCCTTTTTTAATTTTCATTGAAAAAAGAGATAATTTTGCAGATGATTTTATCAAGTATTCCAACCTGATTGTTGGAGTCAGAGAACAGTGCCACTCATGATACAGCACTTCTGAAGTTATAAGGGTAAGTGCTTATGGACCCAAAATGGCTGCTTTGGTGGACAGGTGGACCCACTACCTTTGGAAGATTGCTTAACACCCTACCCACTGAACTAGCACACACATCAGGTTTGCAAAGGACCAGTTAACCAGACCAATCTAAGATAATCAGTGAATTTAGTGCAGAAGGTGATTTAGCTCATAACTCATATTTGTTTTTATAGTAGAAAGGCTAAATACAAAAATTATTTCACCAATAAAATTTCTTGTCTGAAATGATGTTAACAATACTGTAAGTAAACACAATAAAACAATGTCAGACTGTAAATATTAAGTCAGTTTCCTAACAGAGCCACTATAAGGTGCAATAAAGGAGAAGAAGAGTCAGCAGTAAAACAGATGTGTAGAGCAATGAGAGACGGGGCACAGAGAGGTTAAACTGCCAATAGAGAATTCTGGGCTTTCTATTATGATGGTGTGGTGAGGATCTGGTTGTAGTTGAACTGCAACAATATCAGAGCAAGCTTGGTACTTTAATACAAAAGAAATGGCCCAGGAAAGTTGGGGTCAAAGCAATGTGAAAATTTAACAAATAAACTGAAATTGTACTTAATAATTAATAATGACCTTTTCAGACCTATGGTAAAATTTGGAGTTTCACTATTTAATGTACTTTGCCTGGCAAAACCTTTGAGGTGTGACCACATGCGGTAATGGCATTTTTTATGCAACATAAAATATGCCCTGAATTTAGCTTTGATGATGGGACAGTGGAATCAATCAATAAAATCTTTTGCATCACATTCCAACAATATTTTAACATGTGAAACAGTATATTTTTGATAGATAGTCCTCATGCTCCACAAACACTTTCATGATATAAACATTTCTGTTATTTATGTCATCCTGGTATATGCCATTGCTGTCAGGAGAGAAAACATCTCTAAACCTGGTCATTCAGCACATTCAGATACTACACTTATTTGTAATACATCGGAGACTTACACAATCTTACATCATAAGACATAAATGTTTCGGGCGCTGGTCAGATACACCCAGGACAGGGCGCCAATCCATCGCTGGTCACACACTCACTCACACAGACACACTCTATATGGGGCAATTTGGATAACTCAATTGACTTGATCCATGTTTTTGGACTGTGGGAGGAAACCAGAGAACCCGGAGGAAACCCACGCGGACACGGGGAGAACATGGAAACTCCACCCAGATGGGGATTCGAACCGGGAATCCCTAGCGCTGAGAGGCCACCATGCCGCCGTCATTACTATATATATTACTAAAATAATGAACTATTATTTATTAAGAAATCTGAAGCCATAATGAAAAAAATGTTTGTAAAAAGCCTTGTGTATAAATGAATATCAAAGTGAACCATGTCCAGCAGCAAGAATTTACAGTAATAATTTTTTTTTATGTACAACGGTCAGTAATGTAAAACCTTTTCCCCTTTGTTGGTCATTCTGTTGGAGATTTGACGAGGTGTGCTGTTGTATGGTTTAGTTTTGGACAAATTTTGGGTGTATAATATTTACATTTAATTTTAAATACCATGTCCTGTGAGCAGTGAAATGAGGGGTGTAAACAAACGAAAAATTAAAAACAAACAAAAAAGTAATCTTCAAAAATTGCTTTGTTTAAACATGAATTTTGCCCTTTTTTCTTCTGGCCTGCAAATTTCTGAATAACATCGCTGTTACAGTCCGTCATCTCTGTGATCAGTGTTTTCTCTAAAGACAGCATGGCAGTGCATTCAGCCTGTCCTCATCACTTGCCTCCTTTATCCTCTGTTTTCCTCAGTGAACTCTTTTAAATGCATTTTACTTTAAAAGACAGAACTGAGTTTTCTTTATTTTGATGCTGCTCCAGTCTGCAAACGTTAAGGGTGAGTAGAACTAATGAACCGCACCTGAGTTAATGAGTCGATTCAGGAATTGTCCAATCACACGATGCCTAAATAAAATTAACCAGTAGTAACTCACAACCAATAGTGACGCACTAGAATAACGCGCGCTGCGTCCCGTGGAAAAACCTAAAATAACCAATTAGAACTCAGCATCAGATCACATGCTCCCAAAAGCTGGCGTGCCCACATATATACTCACTGGCTCCGCACGTAGGTGCACAATGGGAGCAATTACATATATTTATTTATTCTTTTAATGAATTCTAACATGTCTGTTAGACACACAGTACAAATAAGTCCATTTCTTGTTGACTATTTTGCAGTTCATAACTAATTCAGTTTAATATCTGAACAATGTTAAGGGGGGGGGCGGTGCCCATGCGCCCCCTATGGACCAGCCGCCACTAACTGTGAGTACAAAACAATCTAAACTGATCATCTTTTTACCACATTGAGTATGATGTGCAACGCTCATATACTGTGTTTATATTTTGCCAAACGTGGCACAGTGCATTATGGCCAAACTTTGGTCTTGATTTTGTCAAAAACATTGTTCCAAAAGTCTTGTGGTTTGTTCAGATGTCACTTTGCAAATTAAAACCATGCTGCCATGTTCTTTATAGAAACAAGAAGTCTACTCTTGGCTGTAACTTGGATGTCATGGTAAATATGGGCACCATACCGTACCGCACAAGACAGAAACTACAAGAAAACTACAAGAGAATGTTTGTTAATATTTAATTTAAATGTTACAGAAAGTAACCCTAAAACCCATATTATAACTCAGATGGCACAAACTTACTTACGGTGCTTGTGCACAGATGTTTACCTTAGAGAGCATGTCCACCTTACATAAAGATAAATGAACAAAACAAAAGACAAAAGTCAGGTTACCTACCAACCCAGTCCTCAAGCAGTGGAGAGTATGCCTGACTTTTGGCCCTCAGAGTTCAATATACAAATTTAACTTCTTGTGGTGCACAGAAAACGGTGTGACTTACTGGACTTTGCTGTCAGCAGACACCCAGATTGGTGTAACGCTGTGTGCTGGCCCAGCCTCTTAAGCATTACAGCCGAGGTACAAAATAGTCAGCATGCTGCTTCAAACATAGCCAGGGCTGTGCAATGATAATAGGACTAACATGAATAAATGTGAATGTACCACTAAAATATGGAATGAAGGTAAAAGTCCCAGGTTAATGCCTTGAAAGCTCACATGCTAAATACTTAATTGTGCTTAGAGCTGGGAGAAAATTAGCTTCTGGTGCAACCACAGCTAGAGCAAATAACATTGGCACTACACTACTGAGATCTTTATAGCTAGACAAAAAAAAAAACTCGCCACAGCTATTTTGTTACCTTGGCAACTCCTCCAAATAATCCCATTTTGTTCCCTCCTCATCTAGCTTTAATGTCATCAACTCAAACATTTAACATGCCAACTGTAGTGTAACATGGCTAGAGGTAAAATAGCAATGCCCCAATAATGGCTCAGTGCAATACGCACCTGTGATTTGCTACACCTGCAGGTGCATCTGTAAGTCATGCTGCACTCACTGAATAGAACAGCTAGCAGCATGCTGAAAAACGCAATACGTGCTGGCTGGCAAGGTGCACAGCGCTGTGATAAATGATGTTGCGCTTGTACAGTAGTAAGAGCAGTCAGTTTCTAATTCTTTTTCGTGGGGGTCATGTGTGCATCTGAGGTATTTGTATTGATTTCATAATACTTTGATGAAGTGAAATAAACCTTTTGAACTTGTATTTGTCTCTTTGCCTTTGGGTCCAGCATGCCCACATTATTTACCAGCGTGCTGTGACCTGTAACATGTAGAGATTAAACATCCATTTTCTGAAACATCCATTGCTGAAACATCCATTTTCCCAAGATTATGTAGTGTTCACTGTAAGTGTTTCCACATGTAAATAATCCTTCTCACTGTGAAATGATAGACTTTGAAGTGTTTGAAAATGACATTGTGACACATCCTAGAATAGGCAGTAAAAAGTTCTCCAAGATCACTGCTGATATCATTCTGCTTTTGCATTTTGTTAACACACGAATGCTTTAGCCCAACATAAAAGCAAAACTTCTGCTTTTTAAGAGGGGATCATTCTTGCTGATAAATAATTCATTAATCAAGGGTTTTTTTTTTTCTTTTGCATTTTTTCTTTTCTTTTTTTTTTAATTAATAGCGTGTAATGTCATATATAACGTCACATCTGAGCTTGTACTTTAAAACATTAACATGTTTTTACTATACCCTAATATGTAAAACAATGACATTAAATCAGGATTTACATAACTACACTGTATTTATATGATAATTGCCTTGAAAAATGATATGTAATAAATTTATAAGTAAAGGATAATTATAGAGTAGGTATGCTTTAACTGCACTGTATTAACAGGGTAATTATCTCATAAATAATATGTATTTTGTATAAATATTTTGGCCAAAAGGTCCTTCAACATGTGAACACATTTTAAATATTGTTTTGTACATTACCAACTTTTTACATTGTACATCAACTAACTTTTAACACTCAAGAGGTTGTAGTCTTACATTAAATTACATTGTGTTATTTTGCAGACACTTTGACTAGCGAGTATCCCAACTTGATGGTTGGGGTTAGAATACTGTAAGTTATGTAGTCACATCAGTGGACTTTCAATATGATGAAATCTTTACTAAGACCCTGGTCTTGGGCTGAAATTTGCTTTTAACAGCTTTAGTTCCAGTCATTTGAAATTGTATTGAATTTTCTGGTGTGTGTTCCACCATCTTTTAATACATCCCTTATTCATGCGTTAATTAAATTGCATTAATGTTAAGTACTTGATTTAGGGAAAATTAAGCAGATACAGGCACAGAGTCTTTTGGAATTGAACTTAAATTTGGCAAATTTATTGCTTTAATTGTTATTAACTAATTTGTTGGTAAAGCTTTTTTGATTTGTCTCATTTTAAGAGATTTTTAACAAATGAGGCAAAAAATCACTATGAAACACAATGATGCCAAATCTAAACCCATAACCAGATGTCTTTACAACTATTGAAATAATAAATAATTTCCTTTTGACGTCAAAGACAAAACCATGCACATGTCAAGACCACAGCACTTATAATCCTACAGGCACAGCACTTTTTTCCTAGATAAATAAATAAACAAATAACACAAAGTAGTAATAATGATGAATTATATTAAACAGAGAGGAAAGAGGAAAAAAAATGTTATTTTTTTGCTAAAATCTAAATTAGACGCTATAAAGGTGGTGTAGTTGGTTGGTTAGTGGTGTGAGGTTTGCGAAACGGCCCTCCATCGTCTTACGGAAGGCTCAAAGCTTTTTGTAGCAATGCACCAGGGGGGGACTCGGATGACTAAAAGCCTGTATGGTAGCCGCTTGTGGTCGGTTTTATTTATTTAATTATTAATTTGAAGCTGCACCACTGACACTTCGGCCGGATCCTAATTGATGCGAATCGACGCCTCTTGCCATAGATAATGGCTTTTTGGGTATCTCTCTCCACTCTCAGTTCATCCAGTGTCGTCTCACAGCAACTTAACTGCCCTTAAAATGTCTGCCGGCACCATGGGAGCAGTTGGAGGAGACAGGATTATCCGTCTTTGTTATGTTGGAGTGTCTATTACGCTGGCCTTGTGTATTCACAACGGACCTTTAAGAGTGTGTCAGTTGTAGCCACCTAGCAAAAGAGCCCACAGACAAACATGCTAACTATGGTGCGCTCATTCACAAAAGCTCTAGACAGGTGTGAGTAAGTAAAATTACAGAACTCGCAGGCAGGTAAGGTGCTCATGCTGTCACTCTTTTATCATGCTGTTGATCTGTAACTTACTGTGTTGTGTGGGTGAACACGGAAAAGTCATCGCTTGTCTGCGGCTTGTTTGTTTAAATGGATTACCCTGTTGACAGTCGAGAGTGATCATTACCCCTTCAGGTTTGGGCACTGGCCTCTTGGGAAAACTATGCTAGTTTAATTTGTAAGTGCAATTAGGTTAATAGGTGCAATTTTAACTGACAGATGTCAAAATCTAAGATAACAAAGCAGGGCGTATAAACTAATGACTAAAAAAACATCACATTTTATCAAATACATTTAAATACACTATAGATATATACAATTTTAAATTATGGACAGGGATTTTAATAAGAAAAATCTGTTTGTTTCAGCATCTTACAGACTATGAAGTGAAATGAAATCAATGTTTTGTCTATGGTGTTAAATCAGAAACTTATTTGAGTCACTTGAAATCTTCAATATCACATTAGTGAGAAAAGTGCAATTTCTCAAATTATAAATAAATTAGGGGTGTCAGACGATGAAAATGTGTAATCGTGATTAATCACCTCAATCTTTGTTAGTTATTAGCAATTAATTTTGTTTTACCCAGCTTGTGATGACAGAATTATAAATACTACTACAACTACTACTACTACTACTACTACTAATAAAATAATTATAATATATATATAATAATAATAACCTGGATGCTGGATGTTTTGTAAAATGCAGTAAATCCAATTGTCTGTAATTTGTTAATGTTTTTAAATTCTGATGTAACTAGCAAAAGTAAAAAGATAGACAGTATGTATATATACCATCCGTGGTTCTGTACAGTGGTAGGCACTAAGCCATCATGCTGCCTAGTCCAGAATATATTCTTTAAAATTCCAATACATTCATCTGTGTCAATGTTACTTATCACATGCAAGCAAGAGCTCTGGATGTGTAGTGATGCAGCCGTAATTACTTTGACATAAGTTGTCTGGTTCAACTTTTATTTATAACATTTTTATTTGTACATTTCTTTGGCTCTTTCTATAGTTTTAGAGTGGACTTTTACATATCAAGTTAGTCAAGCAGTTGTATTTTATTTGGTTGTTCACACTTCTGAAAATCACACCTGTCCAAAAAACAAAACAAAAACAAGTTGTTTTCTGTTTACTTCTAAATACTGTACATCTTAGCAAGCAGTCATGGTGGGGTGAAATAAGCCGGAACATGAGATGGCTCTTTAATAATAATAATAATGTATTAGTTATGGTTTTTGTTCTTTTTTCATGACTGACTATGCCAAAAGAAACTTCCATCCATCCATTATCTTCCGCTTTATCCTCTATTAGGATCGCGGTGGGGAGAACGTTTCGGGCGCTGGGCAGATACACCCAGGACAGAGCGCCAATCTATCACTGGGTACCAAAAGAGACTTGTAATTGGTCATTTTTATTGATTTTTTTCATCATAAGTTGCATCGCTAATGTAATTTTTTGATCTAGCCCAGAAAAGTGATCATACAATAGTGCTGTATTTTTTTATATATACCCATGCTCCTTTAGCATTTACTGCTACTATCAAAATATTAATTATGAATTACAACCATTACAGTACCATTATTAAAATACCATAAATGAAATGTGAATATTAATAAATTAGAAAGTGTATAATAGACCCAAATGATTACAAACAGTGACAGTGACCATAATTGTACCAGAACTGAATTAAATACAGAACGATGTACATTATGGGTTATTAGCAGATGGTTTAAAAGCAGTTGTGTTGTTATTCACATACTACACATTGATCATTAAGACAGATTTAAATCTAAAGGGTGCTATAATTAGGAACACTAGTGCCCTTATCTAGTAACATTTCATTTTTAGAGAAGGTGGCAGTGTTGTGAGGGTAAGCATGCCTTTTCTGATTAGGCACTGCATTTCTGATTCAATGCCCCCGCAGATTCCTTGAGTGGATGTGAATTTTTAGACAGAATGTGACCCTGCTGCGTGTCTAATTTATTCCTCATGCTTGTGAGTGATGCTCTCTTTGCGGTGTCACTCTGCTTTTACCTCCTTTCTGTGTGCACACTTAATGCTTATTACCAGAAATTATCTGGAACTTTAAAATTCTGTCCTCGCCCAAGAGCGGCTAATCCACTTTGCTTCTGCGGAGTTACACGAATGAACAGATCCAGCCTCATGGGGCGTGGACAATTTCTTCAGCTCTGCTTCTCTGAAATCCTGCATGAATCTCCAATTTGGCCTGCACAGCAAGTGGCCCAACCGCTAACACTCCAGCTGTTTTGCTGAATACAGTTAAAGGATTGACTCATGCTTGTGTTTATGGATTATAATGTAGATGTGCTGAATACATACACTGCATGACAAAATGTATGTATTTGCCCATCATTTCCGGTTATTGGCAAACAATACTCTCATTACATATATATTTGAAATTGTGTGTGTGTGTGTGTGCGTGTGTGTGCTCGTAGTGGTTAGTATGTTCAACTCTAAGCTGGGGATCCAGGTTTGAATTCTTATCTGGGTTGAGTTACATGTACTCCCTGTGTCCACATGGGTTTTTTCTAGGTTCTCCGGTTTCCTAAAAAAAGGAGTCTAAAAGCTGGTTTCAAGGTGAATTGACTGATCTAAATTGCCCCTATCTAAATTCCCTCTATACAGTGTATGTGTATTTGGCCCTATTGCAATAGTCTTAATATTCTTTAAATATTTAAAAAAAACTTTCAAAATGCCTTTGACATGTCTTAAAGGTTAACTTTTTTCCTCCAAAGTTTTAGGTTTAGGTTTAAACCTTTAGGTTTATCTGCCCAGCACCCCAAACGTTCTTCCTTGGATGGACATGGGGCATGAGAAGTTTTTGGCTTCACTTATTCTCCTTTAAATTTCTCTTATTTTTCCTTTGTTTTCTGTTAAATTTAGAAAACGATTAGGAATGTAAAAATTAATTAGTAAAAAAATAATTAATTAGTAAAAAAAATTGTGTTTGAAGGAATGATAACTGGATATATATTCTTGTTTTCATGTTAAAACTTGTGGACCCACAGTATTTCTTTGCAGCACTAGCTTGTGACCTAGTGTCCTTTTCTGCAGATCAAAAGATTTACTATTTAGAAAGGAAATAATATTCACTCTTCAAGAAACTGTCCTATTAAAAGATCAACTGTAATTTATTTTTGTTTGGTCAAATTTCTTCTAAATTGCTACATAGTAGTTTAGTGCGCTCACAGACTGAAGATGGTTTTGCGGCTCAGACAGGATAGTGGTTGTAATGGATGTCTCTGGCCTTATGTAACTGTAGCCTGAGAGGGATTAAATGGGCCCTAGCATGAATACTTTGTGGTTGTAAAATGTGATAACAAAAGGCACAAGCATGACTATAAATGGCTGCTGTCTTTTATTATTTCAGTGGAATACATTTTATTTATCAGACAATAAACAGAACATAATGTTCACAGACTGGAATACAGGTCTCCAGATGATGGGGAAAAAAACATTGCTGGTTGAAGCCTTTTAGTTGGTGTAGTTGATATGACTCAAAGTGCTGATGAGTCTTCTCTTCTCCCTGTTGTCCTCTCAAAAGCCACTACATCTGATTGGAGAAAGATAAGGTGAAACCTCAGCTGTGGGCTGCTCGTACGACATTGACAGGCTTTAAAGTCTCTGATATTGTTTTTGCTTACCATGACATACTGCCGACTCCAGTTACACCGGTGCTTATGATCAATTGTGCCTCGGTATTAAAAAATTTGCTTTTAAATGAGTATTCAGTGTCCGATTAATCCATCTTCTTTCCAAATGCATTATTCATCTAAGACACAAGGAAGTGACAAAATGAGATGTGTAAGAGAAAAGATGTTGGATGAACACAGGCCCTTATTGAAGGTCATTTTTTGGAGGAAAAAGGAATAATTAGCATCTAGGTCTAGGAAAAAAAAAACTTGTTCTTTGTAAAGCCACAAATGTGCCTCATCACCAGTTTTAGTAATTATATTTCATAGTTAAGGAGTCCTGACCTTTCCCTACAAATCTTCACTTAATGTGAATTTTAAAAACATCAGTTTTAATTTCACCTTAGCTGGGTATGAATAAGCTCTATGTTGGGTCTTTGTTATCTGTTGGGTTACATGAACAGCTTTGCGAGTCAACCATCAGAGAATTTGCACAAAACCTGATTGTATTTTTAGAACGTTAGAATTTTAGAATATTAATACTTTTCATTTTACACTAAAATACATTTGTGTATTATCTTAATGTAAGTTTGTTTATTTACTAAATTTGAACCAACTGAATATCAGAAATTTCCAAACACATATTCCAAACAAATAGTAAAAGGTAAATGTTTTAATAGGAAAACATACATTCTGGCATTAATGAGACTCACTGCCTTCCAGACTTCCATCAAAAGCACCTAAATTAAAATACAAAGTTTAAAGAAAATCATCATACTCATACTGATGAAACCATGGACTTTTAACTTTCTAATAATGTGATGTGCAGGATTCAGGAGCATAATTAAAGCTTCTAAAATCTTTTCGTTTCCCTTAATTAACTTTCCTGCCGTTCCACACTACTTTCTTCTTGATCCCCTTTGAAATAATTTTCTCTCTTGGTTGAGCTTTTTTTCCTATCATGCACTAATAGTTGTCAATTTTTAAAGTTTTTATATTTATTTATTTATATATATTTAATGTAATTAATTATAACAATCATAATAATAACAATACATTTATAATTATACACATATACTGTAGGTATAATGTGATTTTTTTTTTTTTTTTGTTAAAGCATACATATTTTTAAATTGCATTATAGGTTCATCATTTCTATAAAACACCATTGTATTTCACATTTAAAATTTAAAATAATGGATTTTATTGAAGTAATAGAATAAGTTTTACCCAGATATTACCCAAATATTTACCCAGGACCCATATAACTAGTATTAACAGACTTGTCAAACCAATACATTAATTGTTGCAAAAAAAGATTTTTAAAGGTCAGTTATGCAGCAAAAACCATTTGAGTTTTCAATGACTTTTTCTTGAAATAAATTGTAAAGTGTTAAAAATAAATTGGGAGTGTCAGGTTAAGGAAGTGTCACATTTGATATAAGATGCACTGTTTTTAGAGAAAATATTCAAAGATAGATATTAACACATAACTCAAGCTGATGAAGTGGCATATAAATGATATTAAAATGCCATTTTATCAGTGCCATTCGTCATTAATGAAACAAATACACATATTTCATTAATCACACAGCTGAACAGTCTGCACAGGTTAATGTTGCGTATGGGTTTTAGCTCCACCTCGCTGAAACAAGACATGCAAGAAAGCCTTCTTCTTCATAAGTCAGGCAGGAAAACGTATGATAGCTGGCAGTAATAATGATGGCTTACAGGAACATGATAATCATCTTTTTGCCAGTCTTCATTCAAAAGAACACAACCAAGAAAAAAAAAAAATTCTCCATATGCAACATTACAGTGAGTGCACAGAGATTAAAAACATATGTTAAACCTCAAATACACAATAAAGATCTGTTCAGTAAATTATTTCAAGTTAAATTCAAGTTAATTAGTGTAATTTGCTTAAACCTTTATTTAACAGGCAAAAAAATGACAAAAAAATATTTTTATTAATTTAATGACAAAGATAATTCTATTTTTTATTTATGTTTCTCCATCTGCATGTTTACTTATACTGCGTTAGGTGTACAGGTTGCCAGTGCACTCTGTAGCGCATAGTATTTGTTACACTCGCCTACCTAGAGAATAAAGCAGCTGCGCATCGGAAGCGCAGAGCCGTCGCGCTCTAACGCGCTGAAGGGAGCCAGGCACGCAGGTAACAGGGAAATGGAAATTTATTAAAGGTGTAGAGACACCACAAAACCAAGGCAACCGACGAGTGAACATAACATAAACCACGAAGTGCACCGAGTGCAGGGAAAGAAGGAAATAAATACAAATGAAAACCAATCACGTGCACAAAACCACCAATGAACAGAAAGAGACAATTAAACAAACTAAATGACATTAATTAAAGTAAATTAACAAACACAGAACAGGTGCCCTAGGCACCCGTTACAGTATTCATATTACTTTATTTTGATTTGTGTAGTTTGGGTTACTGTGTGTTTACATTAGGTTCTTTACGTTTTTATTAATTTGTTGTTTATCCAATGTTTATGTTATTTCTTGTATTATGTTATTAAAATAAATAATTTATCATTATTATTTTATTTATTTTAAATATTTTGACCTTCCATTTGTGTTCTTGCTACCAACTAAAGGCATTCAATCAAACAATCAGATGTTATTGATTAAGAAATCATCATCCTCTTGTGATGTACCAGGCCTATTTCTACAGGAACTACAACAGCTTGGCTTTACAGACATAAGGTGTGTATGCTTAATTGGCTTGCCTGCAGTCAAGATCTGCCGCCATACATTAAACATGCATGCAGCATTTTGTAGGAGAAAATCAGACAATGGTGTCCACGGTCTGTTAAGCAGCTAAGGTCTTGTATCCTGTCATTAAAGATTAAGAATAAAAAGGTGATTTGACTTAGTGATATAACCGTATCTTGTTCACCTTTTGAAAATTAATAAATTAATAATTTATATTGAGCTAATATAATTATTTGTATTAAATAATTATAGTATGATAATTTTAATAAAAACAAACAAACCACCATCCAAATAATACCTGCTCTGTAATGGTACTAATTACAGTTTGGAGACCTAAGAAAGAATTCAGAGAAACAGATGGGACCATACTGTATAAACTATGTATGGGACAATACTATGTGTACTATGTAGAACTACAAAATACATTTATGGAAAGTGGAACTGATAAAATGTACAATGAGTATAGAAACAATGGTATGTCGTTATACACTTTCCTTTCCCATAAAGTAATGCCAGTTACGCCATAATAATACAATACATAATAATACAATGATTAACCGGTCTGAGAGGGAAAGACTACACAACTGCAAAAATCCAGCTTTTATATTACGTCAGCTATTAACAAAAAACATCATAATTAAAATGTATTTAACAGAAATCAATAGTTTATGTTATGGTTTATTAAGAAATAAAATATACATCATCTTAATGCAGAATTGCTGTAACAATTAACCACATGTATTTTAACTCTTTCAATAGGCAAGTATGAACAGTGTAATAATGGCTCAATGCTTCAATCCTTATTGATGTTTATTCACACTTTCATTTTGAACCATTTTCATTTTTTTTCTTTATCTTGCGAGTGATGAGCTTGAAAGCATGCAGAGATTTTCATCCTATTCGTGATAACAAAGCCCACCTATTTAGAAAGAGAGGATATGACTGGTTTATTTAACTGTCCTTCGAGCCTCTCTCTCAGTGACTCGATTACTGCTCAGTCGCTTCAACTTCATTGCTGGACTGCCAATTATAGTCACTTTTTCCAGCAACTGCAAAGGACTGCACAATTCAGATTAAAAGGCAAGATGATCATTTTATTTAAGCTAACCCTTCACACTCAAACAAACACTGTATATTTTTATTTGCTTAGATCTGTATATGTTTAGATAGTAATTTTCCAATAATATAAAAATGAGTAAAAATGAGACGTGTGTGTGTGTGTGTGTGTGTGTTTGTGTGTATGTTTATATCACATATTAGAGTTTAGAAATCCTCACAGATGGCCTGAAAGGCCGTAATTGCCACATTGATATATTTACAGTATGTAAATATATGATTTATGTTTGTGTTTGATTACTGTACATATGCACAACATACGTTAAATAGATTCTGCTAGCTCTTACTTGTTTTGCTGCAAAACAGAAATTTTGTATTATAACATTTTAGTTCATATAAACACAAAGTCAAAACGTTCTATATTACTGTTAGGATTTCAGCTTTTAAAAGCTTTATCTGGTTTCTCATTCAATGTTTCTTCTATATTTCTTAAATTAGTGGACAATAATTCCATCCATCAATTATCTTCCGCTTTATCCTCTACTAGGGTCGTGTGTGTGTGTGGGGGGGGTGTTCCCCATGCCCATTCAGGGCAGAACGTTTCAGGCGCTGGGCAGAAACACCCAGGACAGGGTGCCAATCTATCGCTGGGCACACACTTACTCACACAGACACACACAAACACACTCTTATATGGAGCAATTTGGAGAACTCAATTGACCTTTATCCATGTCTTTGGACTGTGGGAGGAAACCGGAGAAACTGGAGGAAACACGGGGAGAACATGGAAACTTCAACCAAATTGTGATTTGAACCGGGAATCCTTAGCACTGAGAGGCGAACATGCTAACCACTAAGCCACCGTGCTGCTTGGACAATTATTAACATTTGAAATCTAAAATTAGATTTTAACAAGTCTGACTGGATATTTCTTTCACTTTCTGAATGTATATGTCTTTTAATAAACGTAATTTACAGGATTTGTTTAAACCTGTTTGAAGCAAACTCTTTCTGTATCCATTTAATGTCTCTACGATAAGACAAATCCATTTTTCTTAAGCTAATTAATTGACCTTGTAGATGTAAAATCAGACAAATAGTCATCAGGTGCCACAAGATGGTGAATGGAAAGTTTTGGTTGGTGGTCTTTTCTTTGGTGAATTTAGAAAAAATAAGATTAACCTTAATTAAAACTCATCTCATCCATGTGGTGAGAATGACTATTAAAGCACATGGTTTTAACGACTTTTATTGAAAAACATATACAGATTAGAATGGCATCTGACTAATAAATGATGCTGATTAAATGCATAATGAGTTCAGAAATAAAGAGGTGGTTTAAGTACTCTGGTTGATAGGTGAATATACAGTGCATGTACAGCATGTTTTATACGCAAGTACAATCGTTACACTAATATTAACTCAAGGCAGATTAGATTTTAAAAACATGATTTAGGTAGACTGTTTTACTGCTATTAACAACTTTATTAGATTATTATTGTTGGTAATATTACTGGAAAATTTTTCATTATCTCTTGCTCAGTTTGCAGCTGTGTAGTTTCTGTTTGCATTTCATTACAGACAGTTTTTGAAAGCACTTACAGATAATGACATGTGGCAGTTTCCCTTAATTATAAAAAAAACATAAGAACATCTGTTTTCACAATGTTTTAAAAATCTGTTAATTTTAAATACAAGCAGCTGTAAATTAGAAGTCAAATATGTGATACACAAGACATTTAAAAAGTGCATGTAATCACACAACTTATTTGAAGGGATATGATCACATTACCTGTATTAGTGTATATATTACACCCACATTAATGCAAAACATAAATTATTTTATATTAACACCTTCATTAATGCATATAATCACATTCCTGCTATATTGGTAAAGGGTGGTGCACTTCAAACAAAAAAAGAGCTAGGTTTGATGTAAGTCAATTCAATTAAAGATTACTTTTTTAATACATGCAAATGTGTGTGTTGAAATGTTCGGCTGTGTGTCCACCCTGGGATGGCCTGATGGCCTGTCAAGGATGTTGCTACAACTCCCCCCACCACCCTGATAAGGATAATCAGATTAGACAACAAGTAATCAAATGGTATTAGTACAGACATTACAACACAGAATTAGACATTACTCCATATATCACACACTCAGGAAAAGTACACTTAAGTATTATTTATCTTTTTCTACATCTACCACTCCACTTTAGCAGATGTATATTATTGTAGTTTTTGTAAGTTTTGTTGTTAACAGTTCTACAGTCGAGAAACTTTTCTTGCCACTGTCACTTTCTGCTTGCTCTTTGAGGGTTTAGGTTTACAAAATTGTAAAGGTGCTTTGTAAAAAAGTTCTATATACATTAATAAATAATAAAATAAGGTTTGGTTCTTTGAGATACAGCCACATATTCTAATAAACATCATCAGGGACCAGAGTCTTGCAGATTCAAACACCTTTTCAGTGTCTAAAAGGAAAGAAATTGGCACTAAGGGTCATATATTATGTTTTTCAGATTCACTATCCCACAGGTACAAACATTTTAAAACAAGACTAATCAAGTCAGTCAGACAGAACATATTATTCCTGAAATATAACAAGAGTATTGCTTTCATCGTCTTTTGTTATGTCAAGGGATTTCATCAGCACTGACTGCTGTGCTCGGCTCACTACACATAATGTTGCTGCTTGTTTAGCTTCTGATGGACTCAATTATATGAAGAACACTGTCCCCAGACATTTTTAATCATCCCACCTCAATCATTTCTGATCGTGTTTCCACCAAAGTTTTACCTTGTTCTCCAAAAATTGTGTGAATTTTTATGCACTTAAAATATGCATGCATTAAAGTGTGTCATCACCAGATAATTATTATTATTCCTATTGTTATCGTTGTTTTTGCAATTAGTAACATTTTGTTTGTTATGTAGTCATTTGAATGCACAAACCACAATATAGTATGTGATTTTTTCGTTGGGGGACTGGAGTTTTTCCCCACTCATTCCACCTTGGCGATGTACACAGGGATTTTTAATCTCCAGTCATATAGATGCTGCTTCCTTCCTTCACCTGCCTCCCTCGCTGCTCCTCCACCTGCTCCTCATTCTTCTCTTGCTCACACCCCTCACTGCACCACTCTCAACACTCCCCTCTGCTCTGCGTTTGGCCATTACTGCCCCCACTGGCTCTGATGTTGCCTCTACAGTTGCTCTTCCAGTAATTTGCACACTGCAGTGTGCCTTCACGCATTGGCGTGGGATGGACATTGTAGCAGGACTGATGGCATGGAGACCCTGGCTTTTATGCCAGGATCGCTTGAGGACCCATGATTGCAGTCGTCACCTTTGAACCCCGAAGGTCACCTGTTCTTTCCAGGCATTTGCATAGCACTGAAATTTTGCGTGTCGATGGAGTAGGATGCTTTGTTTTTTTTTGTACTATTACTGCAATTTTTGGATTTTGCCAGTTTTTTGTTTTTTTCAGGCGATTTCTTTTCGCACCCTTGTGGGCGGGGGTACTGTAAGGATTAGACTGTGTTTTCATTTCTCATCTTGTCCTGTCTGCATGTCTTTAATGAGTGTTGTTAATTAGTTAAATAATACGTGTGTTTTCCTGCTACGTGGTTACCCTTTTGTCTATTTAATCCTGCACTTGCAAGAATGTTGCTCCAACATCTTCGTTTAATTGGATTAGGATGCAGTATGATGCAGAGATGATTAACTATGGTGGTTAGTTACAGACTTCATTTCTCTTGCTTCCAATATTAAAAAAATAGCCATAATATGAATGCCAAGCGGTCAGAGGTATGCATTATTGACAATAATACTAGGACTGCTCAAACGACTTAGCGAATCAGATTTAAGGACATGAACTACCCATCTGATAAAATGCCTTGTATCACTTTGTAATTAAAGCATATTGTTATAAGACTTAATAAGTGTGATTATAAACATCTATGTATATTAACATAGGTTAATAAAAAGTGTTCTTTAAAATAGAAATCAAAATACAAAATAACAATATAAATTGAGGCCCCATGAGCTTAAATTAATATATTTGTGATATATATTATACTATATATTTAAAAAAAGAACACAAAAAAAAGGAAGTTTCCATTTGAAAATGCTTTTTTTGTGACATTCTTGTGTAACAATTTTCTACCTGAGCTACAACCACTGCTGTGTCAGCAATAAATTCTATTTTATACAGATTAGGACTTTTGACATTACACTCCACAATAGCAGTAATTTAAGATGTTCTGAGCTCTGCCCATTGCTGGATTGAGTGGAACTGAAAATATGTTAATTTATGTTAATCTGTGATAATGTCATGCAAATGAATACAAGGATCTACAATTTGATGGAAATTGCCATGCTGGAATTCCTGTATATATAATACCGAGCTGACTGTAACAATTAAATTGTGACTTCTGATTCACTGTTTCGAAACTTGAAGTAGTATTTTTTAAATCACATTTGGCATTGAGACTTGATTAATGTATATTTTTAAACACCTGGACTGAAGGTTTGTATTTGAGAACAGACTTAAACACAATGAAACACTTATGCCCTGATATATGGCCACCTATGAGTGTTTTAAACCTTTACATTTACACCCATTTCATTTATTTAAAATGACTTAAACGTGCTACAGAATACAAGCTGTGCCTTGAAAAGCTTCCACTGACTGAAGGAACCTTTAATAACAGGAAGAGCCATTAAATATGAGACTTAATACTCATAAATAATCAGATTTTTTATCAGTCATCCAAAACATAGGTCCTGTAATGTTACAAATTACTAAAAAATAATTAATCATTAAATTATATACACATTACGATCCTCACAAGATGTTAATAGCCACATCAGTTTTAGTGGCCAGCAAGCTGTGATGTGATTGCAGTCAATTTTTTAGCAATTAAACCTCCAATTTTTTTTCAGTCACTAGCTCTGAATCTTACGTTTGTTCTTTTACCAGCTTTTGAACATCAAATTCATCATGCCAGTAAAAGTATCTACAAAACCTACCTTTGTGAATTTTGAAAAAGACCTGAAGAACTTTTTTTAATCAAAGAAAACAATGAAAGACTTTTTTAATTAACAAGCTGACGAGTACTTAATCATGAAAAATCTATATATTCCAACATGGACATTAATCAGGAACAGCTTAACACCTAATAATTTTTTCCAGGCTTCTTAATATTTGGTGTGTTGTTTATTTTGTTATTTTCTGCATCTAATTTGTATGGAGTGGTCATTTGAGCCTTTAATTTTCCATAAAATTTTTGTTTTAAATAACATGATGTGTTTATCAAGGTGGCACAATGACATAGTGGTTAGTATATCCGTCTCTCAAAGCTTGGAATCCAGGTTTGAATCCTATCTGTATGGAGTTTCAATGTTTGGACCCACTGGTAAAACACAGGTAAATGGTTTAGTTGAGAAGTTGTTTTAAAAGATTCTGTAGCACTGTGCCATTTACACTGAAAGCATTTACACTAAAATTTATACTTTTGAGTTTATGTTTGCAGCACTTGTTTCTAAAACTCAGCTTGCTTGTTTAGATGTTTTGGGCATGCTTTAGCCAATGTGTCAAATGATTTTTTTAAATTATTAAATTTATATATATATATATATATATATATATATATATATATATATATATATATATATATATATATATATATATATATATATATATTTTTTTTTTTCATTTATTTATTTATTTATTTTTTAATTTTCTTTTTTATTATTTTTTTTTTACCACTCTAATTTATGTGTTAAAAGACCTGCCGAAAATCTTTGGTGAAGGGCTGGGTTAAGTGACCTCTACTGGTGCATACGTGACCTACAATTTGGAAGGGCAATTCAAATTTAATGTAAAATGTAAGCCTATTGTTCATTCATTCATTCATTATCTCCTGCTTATCCTCTATTAGGGTCGCGGTGGGGTTCCCCATGCCCATCCAGGGGAGAACGTCTCGGGCGCTGGGCAGATAGACCCAGGACAGGGCGCCAATCCATCGCTGGGCACACATTCACTCACACAGACACACTCTATATGGGGCAATTTTGAGAATTCAATTAACTTGATCCATGTTTTTGGACTGTGGGAGGAAACCGGAGAACCCGGAGGAAACCCACGCAGACACGGGGAGAAAATGGAAACTCCACCCAGATTGGGATTCGAACCGGGAATCCCTAGCGCTGAGAAGGGAATGTGCTAACCAGTAAGCCACCGTGCCGCCGTAAGCCTATTAATTTAAGAAAATGTAGATATAAATTTGAACTTGAACTATATAACATTTGGACACACTTACTTTTTGCTTTTCTTATTATCCATTGTATCAGCTCAACTTACTGTCTATTGGTTTGTGGACTACAGTACATATTGTTAGTCCCCTTTACCCTGCTCTCTAATGGTCAGGACCCCAATATTAGCACGGCAGAGCAGGTGCATTATTCCTATTCCAGCAGTGTCCCTGAGGTGTTTAAACTACAGCAGCACTGCTCCACTAAAACTCCCTCACAGCATCAGTGTCACTGTAAAACTGACACTAAACAATCCACCACCCAAATTAAACCTAGTCTGTGATGGTCCTGACCAACAGAGAACAGATGACTAACCAAAAAAGAAAACAGATGTACTATAAGTTTGTACTTGTAAAACTTAAAAAAAAAAAAAGTTAATCTGGTAAGTGGATGAAATAGACAAGAAGGAGGTGTGTCCAAACTTTTGACTGGTAGGCCTACTGTATATTTTATATGATTCAATTAAATTAATATTTAAAAAAAGTTTAAATCTGTGAAGGCAGCACGGTGGCTTAGTGGTTAGCACGTTCGCCTCTCAGCGCTAGGGATTCCCGGTTCGAATCCCCATCTGGCTGGAGTTTCCATGTTCTCCCCGTGTCCGCGTGGGTTTCCTCCGGGTTTTCCGGTTTCCTCCCACAGTCCGAAAACATGGATCAAGTTAATTGAGTTCTCCAAAATTGCCCCATATAAAGTGTGCTTTAGTGCGTGAGTTAGTGTGTGCCCAGCGATGGATTGGCGCCCTGTCCTGGGTCTATCTGCCCAGCGCCCGAGACGTTTTCCCCTGGATGGGCATGGGGAACCCCACCGCGACCCTAATAGAGGATAAAGCGGGAGATAATAAATGAATTAATAAATCTGTGAAAATATTTTAATAAGAAAGGGTTTTGAGAGGTGCGGCACTGATGTTGGAACATGATGCCATGTTTACAGTCAACGTTCAAATCCATAAAATAGCTGATGTATTAGGTTCAGCGTTAAATTCCTGCTAACACAGCAAACTTGTCGAGATAATCTATGTGCACAGAAACACAGCCATTTTAGACCTAGAAAACTTGGGAATGTCTAATATATATATATATATATATATATTATATTATATTATATATATATATATATATATAAGGCACGGTGGCTTAGTGGTTAGCACGTTCGCCTCTCAGCGCTAGGGATTCCCGGTTCGAATCCCCATCTGGGTGGAGTTTCCATGTTCTCCCCGTGTCTGCGTGGGTTTCCTCCGGGTTCTCCGGTTTCCTCCCACAGTCCAAAAACATGGATCAAGTCAATTGAATTCTCAAAATTGCCCCATATAGAGTGTGTCTGTGTGAGTGAGTGTGTGCCCAGCGATGGATTGGCACCCTGTCCCCCCCCCCCCCCCCCCCCCCCCCCCCCCCCCCCCCCCCCCCCCCCCCCCCCCCCCCCCCCCCCCCCCCCCCCCCCCCCCCCCCCCCCCCCCCCCCCCCCCGAGACGTTCTCCCCTGGATGGCCATGGGAACCCCACGGGAGATAATGAATGAAATATATATATATATATATATATATATATATATATATATATATATATATATATATATATATATATATGTAAAAGATATGCCCAACTTAAACGCAAACAGGAATTATATCTACATACGACTTGTTTGCGTAATTTTGGCTATAAGTACATTGTTAAGAAATACCTTCATGAAATACTAAAAGGGCAACGTTTTCTGTACTGTACAGGGTTAAAAACAGCAGTAATTGCAACGTGTGTTATAACTTTGATTTTAGATCCTATGCATATAAACAGTAGATGGCACTAGATCATCAGAGACCAATGACTTTTATTTTAAACTTTTATTATTTTAGCGAAAAGTAGGTGATATAGTTCGTGATCGCGTTCACAGGGAAGGAGCTCTGAAGGAATCGACCTGGATTTAAACTGAAACAGCGGTACAGACTGAATGTGAGTTAAGTTTGTTTGGATATTTGGAAAACATTGCACTCTATTGTTAAAAACTGTGAGGCCAAGATGCCTCGATCTCTCACTGTGAGCAACGCAGGATGTCACAGACATGTTTACATGAAAAAGGGAATCAATAAGCCATTTAAACAGCACAAATAACGTCACAGCTTTTTCAGCCATCATTGAGAAAATAATGAGATGTAGAAAATAGATGAGGCTGCGCATAACTATGCCTAATCTGCCATTAAACACAATTTCTCAAGACATTAATCATAAGTCTATATGCTACTTTTGATGTAAGTTATTTTTATTGTGCTTTTTATTTTGAAGACCAGAAAAAAATCTGAGTATGTAAGCAGGAGGCAAATCATTATCAGTAATAGGTCTGAAAAAACACAGCAAATTATTTATTTATTTTTGGTTTAAAAACTTTCTGAAACTTAATAATAATAATAATAATTATTATTATTATTATCATAAATGTGCCCAGTGATTGATTAGCGCCCTGTCCTGGGTGTATCTGGCCAGCGCCCGTAACGTTCTCCCCTGGATGGGCATGGGGAACCCCACCGCGACCCCAATAGAGGATAAAGTGGAAGATAATGAATGAATGAATTATTATAAATGTAAAGAAGTAGACTATTTAAACTAAAACTAACTAATATACTTTGTTATTACTGAGCCACTTGTAGTTCACAGTAGTAACATTTTGGTTTGTTTGTTTTGCTATTTTTACTCTTTTAAATAAACATTTTTATCAGATTTTTAATAGATTAGTTCAAATTTATTGTCACTGTGCAGTGTACAGGTACAGAGCCAGTTACTAATAATATTATTAGTAGATCAGTGTGCATGTTTAGCTATAAAGAATTAAACTACATCATATAATACTGAATATATCAATATATATGAATTGAATTGAATACATAGCTGTTGATTCTAAATCTTTAATTTTTTTTTATTATTGACTTTCAAAATTAATTGGTATTTGGAATGTTTTCTAATTTCTGTGATGTTTAAGTAAAATGAAATGCTTTGTGTCGTTCATATTCTAGAGAGAATCTTGTGATGTTACTGAATAAAGCTGGAAGTTTCAGGTAATGAGAAGTGTTAACGCTGGATAGAGTTTAGATTAGGTGTCTGTAGAGGAAAGTACACGATAGACTGAACTCAATCTTGAACTGGAAAAATACTAAATATAAAAAAAATAATAATAATAATAATAATATTTAAATAAAATGCAAGAAAAAGACATTAAACATTTTTAACCTTTTGGCTTTAGTATATAAATAAAATGTAAACTTTATTTATTTGTTTCACTTTAAGCAAAATCTGTATTTAAATGTTTTTACACATACGCACACACACACAAAGTATTAAGACACACACTATATAAACAAAAATTATTCACACACACACTCTCTATGTGAACAAAAATATTAACACAATACTTTTGCATATATTATGTAAACACAAATATTTTATTGTTATTTTTACATTATGCCACAGTTTAACATAAGATTTGATATTAAACATACAAAATGGGCGTGTTTTTAAAAGTTTCTGGGCTTCAGATTCCCTGAGTCAGTGATTTCAGCTTCTGGTCTCAAAAGTCTTGCTCTCGTTCTTTATAATGCATAGCAAGCAGCGATTTGCAGGGGGCTAATGTTGCTGTCATCCTACAGATGTTGGCTGCAGCATGTTTTTGTTCTAAAACCGTCCGTCCGATCACATAGCTGAGGCTTCAGCTCAGCAAGAATTCCAATATAACGCTCGTTGAGCTCAAAGATCGCAAGCCAAGCAAAGGACTTCATCTTCTTCATCTAAATGCTACTCAGCAAGTTCTTTCACTAGAGAAATTCCTACTAATGACTCCTCAAACCATAAAAAATAATAATAACCAGACCATCTTCTATATGTCCTGCACTCATGCAAATAGTACAAAATAAAGTAACAAAAATGCCAGTTAATACATTCTATATAGGAAATGTGTTTGCAGTTTTGTCCCCTTTTAGTCCAAGCTGTAGTCACATTTTAAAACTTAAGCGATTAAGCTGAACATCCATCTGTTGCAGACAATGTAGTCAACACAATTCGTGATGTTTTCACAGATCACCCAGATATAACGTTTCTAAACTGCTTAAATGCTTAAGCAAAATTATGGATATTTCTTCTCTTATTTATATGTTTATCTTATTTATTATAACTTGAAAAACTTCACATTTTTTTGCCTTATTTTCAATATGAAGCATCCAAATTTACAACACCACTAGCTGAGTGGATGCAGTAACAAATTCATTCATTCATTCATTATCTCCCGCTTATCCTCTATTAGGGTCGCGGTGGGGGTCCCCATGCCCATCCAGGGGAGAACGTCTCGGGCGCTGGGCAGATAGACCCAGGACAGGGCGCCAATCCATCGCTGGGCACAGCAGTAACAAATTGATGAACATTTTTTTAAATAACAGATTATCGCTGATGTTTTTGAATGAAGCATGCAAAGCCTTTTTATTCAAAGTAAATAATGAGAGACAACATAACTTGTCTTGTGGCCTTTTCTTTTTTTCATATTATTTTTTTTGATTGTACACATTTCCAAGCAAAGGTCATATTTGTTGTTTTTTTTTGTTGTCACTGACAGATTGATAACCTTTACTGCAGCAGTTCTGTCACAATGTTTCTTACTGTATATTCTATCATTTACAGTTGAATTATTTACTTTTTGGAAGTATGTTTTTATATATTCACACATTGGAGACCTTGGGAGATTTGGATTACACTGAAAGGAAACAGTCAAAAACAGTAGATTTTACACTGAATAATGTATAAGGAGAAATTTTTCTGAGCTGGGTTTAACTTGTCTTAATTAAGGTAGTGTTAGTAAAGAACACAGTTTCTGGTGTATGTTGGTGGCACAGGGGTGCAGCTGTTAGCGTTTCCACCAAAGGTGGAAGGTCCTAGATTCCTGGTTGGTGTAAATAAATTTCTGCATGTCCTCCCTGTACCCGAGTGGCTTTACTCCAGGTGCTCCATAGTCCTCCCACATTACAAAGTTGATAGATATATTGAAGATACTAAATTTCTCTCTGACTGTATCATTTGGTATCATTACTGTAAGGAAATAGTCAGACTTCTAAATTTAATTTGTGTTTTGAAAAGTATAGTTGATGATCAAATAACATAATGTGCAATTTAGCATCTTTTCATTAAATTGTTAACCTGTCGATGTTTCGTTCATCGACAGGTGAATTTACATTGTACAGAATATAAATAATGTTATAGAAATAAGAGGCAAAAGTATTAAACCTACCAGATGTTTTATGATAAGTTGGTCTCTGTACATCTATAATATCTGCCCTTCTGGGAAGGATTTCTACATTTTTTAGTGTGTGTCTGTGGGATTTATATTTTGTTTATTCATTCGGGAACGTATTTGTGATGTCAGACACTGAAGTTGGATGTGAGGGCCTGGCTTTCAATCTCCATTCTGCCTTATCTCAAAGGTGTTCAGTGGGATTGAGGTCGAGGTTCTGTGTGGGCCTATCAAGTTTTTTCACAGCAAACTTACCCAACCATGTCTTTATGGACTTTGTTTTGTACATTGGGTCACAGTCATGCTGGAACAGGTAAAGACCTTTCCCAAAACTGTTCTCACTAAGCTGGAAGCATAGTGTTGTCTAAAATACGTGGCTACGTACATTTAAAACTGTGGAAGTGAAACCGAGGTGAAACATCTGTATTTAATGTTTAAGAGACGTGTCCTAATACCTCTGTCAATATAGTGTTCTTCTGCAAATTCACATTTTTTGCTTTAAATTATGCATTAAGCTTTAACAGATTTATAGAAAAAATGATAAATAATACATTAAACATTTTATTTGCAGAAGCCACATTTTTTGTGTTTTAAAATCGGCAGCAACTTCAGATGTTGTTCCCTGTAGAGGAAGTGCTCTTACTTAACATAAGTAAAGTATTCGCTTTGAGCAGGCTGCTTAAGCTTTTTCATAGGACCATATGTATTGCATTAAGATTTTAGCTAAGGAATATTTTCTCTGTATTAGGCTG
Source organism: Corydoras maculifer (assembly GCA_019802435.1). Taxonomy (NCBI): domain Eukaryota; kingdom Metazoa; phylum Chordata; class Actinopteri; order Siluriformes; family Callichthyidae; genus Corydoras; species Corydoras maculifer. The sequence goes on from JAFMOD010000204.1 coordinate 729,558, forward strand.
TTCTTTGTTTTATTGTCATGCTATAGGCTAGACAGCATTAGTTTGACCATTGAAATTGTACAATCTATTATTAATCCAATGTCTCTTTCAGATCTGGAATAGATTTAATCCTGGACATTATTGGGATTCTGAATAATTGAGGAATCCATTAAAATAACACACCTTGGGCAAAGATTTTGCAGGCCTAAGCCTTATAGAGACTGATTTCCATATTTTCCTTAACGTTTTAATTCATTTACTAGAAGTTATTCATAACACACAATGAGCTCCAGAACAATATGGTTATTCTTTTGCAGTAGCAATATAATGTTTTTTTAAACATTTTTTCATATTTTCTTTCATAAAACAGCAAAGAAATGTTTTCATTGTAGAAAAAAAATAAATAAAAACAGCGACTCCCACTTTGAAACTGTCTCAGTTTCTGCTGCAGAGGACAGTGAACATCTTGCTTTAATAAAGTGTGAGAATTGACCACAAAAAAACTGCTGCCCTGAAGAGGTTACATTTCCAAGTTTGATTGACAAGTTTGTGTCCCCAGATGGCTTGTTGCACCCTTGTCTAAGTGGATTTGGGAGGTACTATGCTTTTGGAGGGAAACTATTTCATTTGTAAAAACTATTTCATTTGTCTTATTTATAAGTGCCATGATTTGAGCCCACAGCCTGCTGTGCTATATTAGACCAATAATATACTGAATAAAGCTGTATAATGCATTATACTATTTACTGTATATTATTTTTCATAAAGCCTTACACTGTTTCCTGTCAACAGGATGACATTTTTAAACTCATACCTGGGCATTTCTAGCCTTAAATGAGAATCTGTATTTAATTTTTTTTTTATCATTATTTAGCAAAATCTGTAACACTGTCTCTATATAAACATCACACACTTTTGTTTGATTCATCTTATTTCTGCCCTTAATTTCCATCAGTTCTACTTACCATAAAACACACTTTGTACTTCTACAACTGTGAACTGTAGTCCACTAGAAAGGTATGCAGTAAAACAGGTGGACATTTGATGTGGTAGTGTGTTTCTAGAGTTTAACGCTTTTTATTCACTGAACTATTAGACACCTCTAGCCTGTTGCTTCTCATCATCAAGGTCTGGGATTATTCTGGGATAACTGTTATTTTCCCTATAAATACAACTTACTGGCTGGACATTTTTGGTTGATAAATTAATTTCATTCACTGAGGTGTTAAAACACTCCAGCAGCAGTGCTGTTTCTCATCCACTTATATTAGTGCAACACGTACACCATAACACAACCACATCAGTGTCACTGCAATGCTAAGAATAGCCCACCACCCAAATAGTCACTGATAGGTCCAGTAGGAATCCTGACCAAAAGAGAGCCAAGTTAATGGGACTAAAAAACAAATGGACAAATGTAAAAAATTAACAAAGAGTGTAGAAACTTATGGATTCCTTTTTTCTTCATTTCTTTTATTTTAGTATGTATTCAGTAGAGCAACATTTACAGTAAGCACACATTAGTCATTGGAAAGATTCTTGCAGCATGAAGAAAACATGGTTTATCTGGAAACCAACAAAAAAAAATGTCTTCATCGGGAAAGTTTTAACATCAGTATTTCTTTCTTTCTTGTTTCTGTGATTTTATGCTTATTACTAACTTTAGTATAGATATCATTGGCTGTCAACCTTCAAAATGTTCCTGCAGCCAATCATTTCCTAAAATGCTTTGGGCTATTTACATTTTCTGGCTCCATGTATCAACAAACATGTTATGTTTAAGCTCATATATGGGAATTTCCAACCTCAACTGGGAATCTGTATATGGAGTTGTATAAGTAGAGTACATAATATGAAGTTGAAGTAATTTTAAATTTAAATTATTATCACTTCCAACTTTTAGTATAATCAGTAAAACTTTCCATATAGCTTGATGTTTTTATGAATTTATTTATTATGAATAGATTATTTTCCCATTAGAAGAACTAACACAACAGTATTTATGTTGTTATATAGGTGGTGAACCAGCAAGAAATGCATGTTGGCCACTGTACTCTATAGCAAAAGTTATTAACTGAATATGGTTTTGATTTTCTGTTACATTGCTTCCATTATTATTAATTATTAATTAATATATATAATTAAAATATCAGTCGTCATGGATTCCAGCAAATGATTTCCCACATTGTGCATGTGATATATTTATGGCTAAAGGTTTTAGCTTCAGCCATGATGAGAACTACAGCATAACCTCTGCTCACTGACCTAATTAATCTAAATAACCTAATTGTGATTAGCTCCAGGTGTGACTGAGGTGTCCACATTTCGTACGTTAGTTACCTCTATCACATATACAGAGCACGGCCCTATTTCTGCTTTTGTGCTCTTTGCCATTCAGGGCTGGTTTAGATGGTTTAGATGGTTTAGGCCATGCTGTCTATCACAAATGAGGGGTAGGGGACAGTGCACATGAAGTTGCCACTCAGCTGTTCGCTGGCAGCAAATAAATGCAGCACTGGACAGGGAATAATTTACTAACCAAAAATGTGCTGATATTAGCATGTTGTTGGCAGCATCCTGTGAGTGCTGATGAAGGATAAGAGACTAAAACAAACTGCAGCAACAAATGAGCTTCACTTTCTAGCTTTACATCCAAAAGATGTACTAAATAAAACTATAAGGTACACAATAAACACAATGTTTAAAACACCAGCAGCATAATTGTGTCTGACCCACTCACAGCAACACACACTGATCGAGTATTATCGTCTTAGTGTCACTGCAGTACAGAGTCATTTAATAAGCACTTTCTACAATAGAACATTATCTCAAAGCAAATATCCACTATTTTTATTTATTTTTATTTTCAAGATACTTTGGCTAAAATGTACACAGACCAGTCTATATTCATCATTATCAAATTCTATACTTTGACGTTTAAAGTTCTTCTTGATTATTGAGTTCTAATGAAGAACAAGTTTTTTTTTTATCTTTTTAGTGAAATGGATAAATTTTTGCTTCCTCGTATTATTTGTTGTTGCACAGAACCAGATATTACGAGTCCAGTAAGATGAAACCAGTTTAGTTTATTCATACTTGCATGACTTATGAAGATTTTTTTTTTTAGCATGTGCGCACACACACACACACACACAAACAAACACACAAAACAAAAGTGGCATTTGCATTTTCCAATAGTATACAAAATGAATAAGTGTCACATAATCTATTGAAATATGATGACAGAGTGTTTGAGCTTTGGCTGTGTTCTGCATTTTAAATCGTGCTCACACGGCTAAAAAGCTTTTCTTTTAAAGTAATTGTTTTGCACAAACTTCAAGGCTATTAAGAATTCTTTCCACCTTTCTGCAACTGTCAGAATTTAAGCTGCAAAGGCATAGCTACTAATTTTCTTTTTCCCATGATGAAAAGTGTGATTAGAGAGATCATAATGAAAATATTTCTCAATCCAACATTAAAAAAGGGAAAAAGAAAGTTTAGAGAAGGTCCTGTGCAGTAATTCAGGCTTGTTCATAAGAGAATAATAAAGAATATACAGCATGTCTTTCTGGATGACTTATTTCCACAAATGCGGAAGGTCATCTCTTATTTTAAACCCACTGAGATCAAATTTTGCAGAGTCTGTGCCACTGGGATAATAAATATTATTGTAAACTGTCCTTCTATTAATGGTTGCAGATTTTCCCTTTAAAACTCGAGGACAGCTTTGCTTGCTCGTTAAATTATGCGACATGGCAAAAATGTATTTAATGTCATATTTTTAGACCTTTTACATTTTTTTAGGTTGGACAATTAATGAATAAATAAAAAAATATATACAGTATATTTATCAAATCATTATTAGTTTTATTATTATTTTCATTTTACAGATTAACCTGAGAATCCTGATTCAGCAGCTAGAGGTAGAATTGAGTCGTTGGAGCTCTGCGGCTACGCTGCTCTGCCTGTCACCACGCTCAGCTTCCTCTAGGCATGAAGACATGAGCTAATGGAGGCAAAGAAAGGAAACCGAGAGAGTCAGGTCTCTGGAGCAAACCCTGCACAGGGAGGGTGAAATAGAGGTAATGGGGGTTCGTAAATATTTAACTGGGCCACTCCTCCAAAGCTGTAATTAGACAGATTACCTGTTAGCCATGGCCCTCCTGTGCTGCGATGTTTTAAAACTGATCCAAGCTCCAGGCAAATGGAAAAGAAGTCAAAATGGATTTCACGCTGCTCGAACAACGGTGAGTCCTCAATTAATAGTAAAGAAAGCACGAGACAGAGAGAGGGAGAGAGAAGGAGAGAACTTTCTCATCTGTACCACTGGTTAATATTTAACTTGTTTGAGAACAAAAGGGTTTGCTTAAAAATTTAGATGCCTCGTGGCTGTCTATGGCATTCAGACTGTGAAGAGTGATTGTTCTTAATAGATGTAGCAAAGTAAATGATAATGATCTTGCATAAAAGGTACAATCAGAAAGCATTTGTTTTTAAAAGCGATCAGATTTTCTCTGCTCTACAGTTAGATCAGCACAAAAGGTTGCAGAAGTACAAATAAAATAAAATGTACATTTTAATTTATCTATATTCATCTACATCTTAATTCAGCTATTGACTGCTAAGGATCAAGTGTATACGTGTAGGTAACTACAAGTTTAAACAAGCAGACAAATACTGACCATTCATGGATCTAGATTAAGGATTAAAGCACTACTGTTTCAAGTAATCAAGTAAAAATAATAGTTATAATAAGATTAGTAGTTGTAGTAGTCCTGAAAACTCCCCAGAATCTTTTTACTGTTACTATAACTATATCGCCATTTAACTTCATATTGGACTTTTTTAAAACTGTTCCCATTAGGAGTCACATATTATTATTGTCAGTCCTGTCCTGTGCTTGGCATCCTTCTCCATTACCCCAACCTCCTGCATGTCCTCCCTCACCATATCCAAAAACCTCCTCTTTGGCCTTCCTCTACTTTTACCTGGTGGGCCCACCATCAGCATTCTTTGTTTAACGTTTGTACTCTCACATCTACCTCTCTTCCCTTCTACCTTTTGCTTTTCCTGCCTTGTCCTCCTTCTTTTTTTTGCCCAATTTCCACCAGAAAATGGTGGAAATCCTATAAAAGGATTTACATCACAACTAAAGATCAACTATCCTTATGTGTATAAAGCAATTATAGTGTATTGAGTTTTTTTTTTTATTCTGGGCATTTTCAACTTATTCTTCTATGATTTGTCCAACTCATATCTTAATGACTCATTGCCAGAGGAAACTAATTAGATGTACCTGATACTTATTGAACATAATTGATCACATGTTTGTTATAGAAAGGAGATCATTCCTGATATGAAACTAAAACACATTTTTTATTTCAAATAAAGACATGTCGGTGTAAATGTAGCCCCAGTTCATATGTTCCTGTTTTTCTTTAAAAATCAATAGGAACAGTAATAAAAGCATTTAACCTCTGCAATGTTAACTTTTCATGAGATTGTATGAAACGTCACAAGACAGTATTTGTTTTATAATTCTATCTACCATTCTCAAACAAGTAACAATCCACTATAATCAAGATACATTGGCTCAAATCTACTTAATTGCCAGTGAATGTGTCTTATTTTAAGTGTTCTTAGATATTTTGACTCAAAATGACAAAAGCACTTGATAAGATGCAGTATATGGTTTGCCAACCGATTAACCTTGGGTGAATAAAGTCTTTAAGATAGACTATACTGCTTTAGGAGATCAGTAGGAGTAAAACCACACCAAACAAATTACTAACACAGGGAAAAATGTCAAAAACACTTAGGTCAGATGTTTCTTACTCTGTGGTCATCCATATGACATCATAGTTCCCACAGCATTTGTTCCACATGTGCTTTTGGTTATAGGCTGCCATATGCTTCTGTTTTGGGTGCCTCATTTCTTTTACTCCTCACTGTGTTATTTTTTTAAATAGTTCATGTTCCTTCATTTCTTCTTGTGATGCGATTAGAACATCTATTAAAGTTTTGTTGGTTCTAGGCTCAGCTTTGTAACATTACACTGTCTGTGGCACTCTTGCGTGGTTCCTGCCTTGTTTGATGTTCATTTGGTATTGAGCCTAGCTCATGTTTCTGGATATTTAATTATGGATTTGCTTGTGATAACCCTGTCTGGCATTTTTGAGCCAGCTGAGTTATTTGACTTCAAATATGGTTTGGGATTCAATCAAATGGCTGATTCAATACATATGGTTCACCCAATTTCTATGGTCTAACAAGTTATACAATTAAGAAATTGTCTGGACAACCAAAAAACAAAGCGCATTTTTTTACACAACGTAAGTTGTGTATTTTATTGTTTATGCCTGGTTAAATTAAAATTTTATTGCTTCTCTTAATGACAAAGGTCCACTACATGGAATCAAATTTTGCATATTGTAATAATTTATATATGTGTGTGTATATAAATTCAGCAAAAAGCAATTATTCATATAAAGATGCAGATATATTTAAATATTCTCTGCCTAAGTGTTGTTAACTATGCCCCTTAATGCTATTCAACTATTTTATTATTTTCAAGTAACATATAAATGCACTTCATAGTTATACAGATAAAGCATTAAGCAATTTTTAGATACTTTGTTGGTCTTCTTTACTCTGCTGTTTTTTTGCCATACCACCCACTCTTTGAAGTGCTGCTGGCATTTTAAAACAATGTGCACACCAGACACCACTAGCTTTTTGCTCAGTTTCTGTTGTTTTTGAAAAAGTAGAGTCATATTATTTATATATATATATATATATATATATATATATATATATATATATATATATATATATATATATATATATATATATATATAATGCTTCAATCCTTCACCAGTGCTTACAGAATGCTGCTTGGTTTGTAGGTTATTCTGTGCAGCTGTCACTGGGTTGTTGAAAAAGCATCAACACTGCTTTGTCTGATCTACTCATACAGCAATACACCAGTGTTTAGAATCATTTTTCATTTATTTCATACTTGCTCTGTGGTGGACCTTTTGAGAGATTTAATGATTTAAAAAGAAGGCTGGGATAGGTTCCAGCACTCCATGTGAGTGTTATTAAAATAAGTGAATTAAAACATAAGTGAAGGAATGAATGAACAATTAAAATTCTATACCAGGCATTCAAAAGGAAATATCCAATTTCCATTTAGTAGCTTTTCCATCTCCACCTCTCCCACTGCTGGAGGGTCATCCCCATTACACATCTTTTGCAGGAAGCCATAGAATGTGTATAAAATGTGGGGTAAAGCAGCATCTTGAATGACAAATATAAGCATTATTCATTAAAAAAATACTCAAATCTGAAAACATCTGTCTATCACATGGTTTGAATTAAAGTATGACATGCACACAGCAAATGATGCAGGAATAACTGATGCTCCATTGATTGTGATTTTTATTGATTTGTATTTGTGTTTTTTTTTTTTATTGATTTGGTTTTAGTTGTTTATATATATAGTTGTTTATATATATAGTTGTTTATATATATATATATATATATATATATATATATATATATATATATATATATATCCCCCCCCCCCCCCCCCCCCCCCCCCCCCCCCCCCCCCCCCCCCCCCCCCCCCCCCCCCCCCCCCCCCCCCCCCCCCCCCCCCCCCCCCCCCCCCCCCCCACTGAACTTGATATATTGTATAAATGAAACCACAAATTGCTGTACGATTGTGGAATCTGGTTTTTGTACAATTAGGAACATATGTTTGTAATTTTGAGAAAAAAGTTAGTTAGTACAGTAAGTTATCTAAACATTAGCACATACAATATGTAAATAAAATCTGGGTCACATTTTCTTACCATTTTGGGCATTAATTATATTTTCTTCTCTTACTCCCGTAAACAAGTATCAATAATATAGTTAGAACAGAATGTGCCTTAAATGTTTTGGTGTGTTTTATTTGAATGTGTCCCAATACTTTTGTCCATATAGGGTATATTTATAAGTTCAGAGATTTCATGCAGGTGGCAGAGAGAAGCCATAGTAATGCTGCTAATGTTTATGTTTAAAGAAAAAACAGACCCTCGTATAAAACCCAAACACGGTCATAATTTTCAGCCAAACTGTACCATCCAGTACCAAGCTAAACTAAAGTGTAATATTTTGTATATAATTTTTGTATATAATGAAGTTACATGTCGAGTGGTGTGTAGAAACGACCAGGAAGCCAGGTTAACATGAACACAGGAACAATGCAAACACAACTCTGAAGGGTAATAACTTAATTAACTAGTTTATAAGTTGTTTTGGGCATAACATTCAATTAATCAGCCAATATGTCACATGCCTTCACTTAATGTAAGAGCCTGGTGCAGTCTGAGTTTGGTGGCTTGCTATTTTAACCATGCATCTACCTGGACATAAAGTGTTCCATTTTACTGTGAACCGAGAACACACAGTATAATATACACTACATAAATGCAATCTCTGTACAAAAGCAGTGATATTTAGTGGCATGGATTAGGCACCTATGTGAATGAATGAATAAATTAATCAATGTCTTTCATTTTGGGTGTCATTGCGCCTTTATTGTTGTGTGCTGTGATATTGTCTTTATGTTGACTATATATATAGACTATATAATGTTTATGGGTTGTAAGATAGCAATAATCATCGCGACACTCTTTGCGCTGGGTATAAGATAGGACCCAATAAGTGGAAAAAAACAAAAAGATATACCTAATAAAGTGGTGGGTGTATATGAGCTGTATATTGCATATGATTCACCTTAGATATCATATCCTATAATTTTTATTAAATATCAGTCCAGCAAGATTTCCTAAAAAGTGTATTTAATGTGAGGCAAAGCAAGTTTCTGTCCCTTATTACTTATGTATATTAGTTTTGTGTATAAAGCGCTTGCTAAAGAAATTTTAACGGCAAAGGCTCATTTTTAACCCATTTACAATCCAGTTTAATCTTTTTTTCCCCATGCAATTTTTCTGAACTTCACAACAGCCCAGTTTATAGTAAAAAAAATCTATGTTTAATAATCTTTTCCCCAAATACCATAGCAGCCAGGTTGTTGTTTTTTCTTTAAAAAATTGCCAACCTTTATTCAACAATTGGGATAAAGAATTTTGAAATGTCAGTCTAAATTTATAGTGTTACATTTATGCTTTGACAGTGAGTCAGAAAGTTTTGCTGTCTTTGGTACATGGACCCCTTCAAGGACTTGCCGTACATTACACATCAAGGCCTTTGGGGACTCTGTTTTGTAGTATATACTCTATGAACTTGCTCCCCCAGTGTTTTTAATTAATGGCGATCACCATTATGACTGCATACAAATGCAGATTTGAGCGCCAGCTAAGAAGCACAAGTGAGCACTTACCATATGGTGCTGTCTGACTTGAGCAAAATGGGACACTAGTCTTGTCTTTTGTCTGTCACTGGGCATGCTAACTTGCACTTGCTTGTTTCCATAGCTGATACAGCTGCTACTCAGTACATCGTTTATTAATCAGTATTACGCTGCAAAGATATGATTGTGAGATACATAAACTGAATAGTATATGTATTATAGCATATGTATATGTTAAACAGATTAAGTTGTATGTAGTTTTGTCTACTTTATTTTTATATTTACAAAAAAAGTATTAAGCTTCATGTGATATGGAATCAGTTTGTCTCTGTGTGTTTGTGTGTGTATATATATATATATATATATATATATATATATATATATATATATATATATATATATATATATATATATATATATATATATTGTATGTATTTATAAAATGGGTAGTTTCAGTCCTTAAAGCTCATTGGCAGAGCTATTGACAATACTGCACATCTCTAAACCCTTCACACTCGTATCAATTCGTGATATACAATACATTATCTTAAATAATGTACCATTAATGGAAAACAGATTAACATAAACAATGACATTTTACACTAATAATTAATTATTATAAAACATTTATTATTATGTGCACCATATGACATTTAAACATGGCACATAGTAATTACATAATAAAATATCTAACTGGGGCATTGTTGGCTGAATATTGGCTGAATAATTATATCTAATTCTCTAATGCCATTAATGTGGATATTAATTCTTGTGCTATATGAGCTCTATGTCGACGACCAATCTTATTCTGGTCCACTAAAATGAGGTTACTTTGGTCCTTGAATTATTAATTTGTCTTCACAGCAGGAATGTTTGTTAAACAGTGGGGTCCTCGGCAGTTCACTTCTTCTGCACCACTGCCACTGCACTCTAGGGAGGAGAGAAGTGTACACTTTAGTGAGCCCATAAGACGAGCCTGTCTGGTTCACGATGCAATGGCTACAAACTGAAAAGCTTTTGTCTGCAGAACTGAAATAGAAGAGTAGATAAATGCTTTGAACTGCTAACAAAAGATTATTTATTGAACAACAAAAGCTGGTTGCTTTTTTAAATATTTGCCTAATCCATGTTTTTATTCATAATTTCATTTTCTGTGGTACAATTTTACCCCTTAATCCCCAAATATTCACATTTCCCTAATCAAGCTTGGAAATTGTTGGCACGTTTGGTCCATTGTCCTTTCGTTCTTGGTCTTCCTCACCTCTGAGTGTGTATTTTTTAAATCATGCACTGAGGAACAAAATTTAGTGGGGTCGGCACGGTTCGGCATTTCTCCACTGGAGGCATGCGACAGACTTTGATCTTCAAAAGAAAGCTGGCCGAGGCTGCGGGAGAAAATTATCAATAAGGGCAAGGAGAAATGAAAACATTGCCCCGGCCAATTATCAAAGGTTATGTTTTATTCAGTACCAGGGCTGGGTGCTCATGAATCTTCTGTAAATCTGCATTAAAAAAAGTAAAGCGAAAAAAAATCATTTCAGTTGTATCAATAAATGAGTCATCATTTACAACTGGCTCCACTCTTTTATTTTTTAATCTACTTTAAATATATAAAAGGTAAAGGTGTAAGATTAAATTCTGTGCCAAAACATTCCGGACAAACCCACCAGTTACAGTCATAATAATAAAAGTTTCAATTGTTTTTTTGAATTAATTTAACACATAAGAAGTAAAGGATAAAAAATGGCCTGTTCAAAAGTAATGTTACACTTTATATTTAAATACTGTTAATAATGATTTGAATTTAAAAAAGCAATATTGGTTATATACAGGTTATTTAATTTAAAGAAAGGAATTGGGATACACACCTCAATCATTTATAAATCAAATTTAGGTTCATTGTTAAGACTACTAGTGTATAAAATAAAGCACATATTTATGCATTATGATTCATTGTTTGTTGCAAAACTGTGTTGTTGATTCAGTACCAAGTTGTCTACGGTCAGACATTCATTGCATTCTGTCTAGGTTGTTTTCAGTCAGTGGTGCACCTGTGTTTTCCATCTCCAAGATAGCAATGTACCTGAACACACCTTATTTTGAGACCACAATGGCCAGGGGTGCTAATTAACCAATGCAGTCGCAAGGTGTGAAAATAGTTGAAAATAGTGAAAATCTGTTGGTGGTGTGTAAGATAGCAATGAGCATCAAAATGTGCCCTACGCAAGGTGTAAGATCGGGCCCAAAATGTCAATGCCTGCAAATTGACCAAATCTTAACAAAGGTGGAAATAACAGGAAATTGCCTATGACGAGGACCATCTTGCGAAGCTAACCTGGAAACAACAATCTGTTAATATTTGTGTCTGCATTTCCACCAGCCAACCCAGCATGATAAACTTAATGAAATCAATATTTTGGACAGACAAATTTCATTTACATTCCCCATTGTGTCTAACAAACTGCTCTGATGCCAACACTTGGCACAGTGGGGACCTTAAATCCCCATGGCCTGGATTATTTCAGTGTCAGGAGGAACCGAGACATCAAGGTTGGCCCTCTGATGCAGCCAATGCTAAACGGCATGAAGCAGCACCCACAGGTGGCTGGCTATACATTGGAAAGCATAGTATGCGAGTCTGTTCGAATATGGGTTCAGACCCATGGAGATGCTGCAATGCCTTTTTTTTCTCATCTACTCTACCCTTTTTCTGTTGCTGTATCCTTGTGTGTATTAACTACCCCAGTGTCATCATGGAACGGCACTTGAAAACCTCATCTGTGTGTATGCATGTATCTGATTCAATCAGAAGGGTCCAACACCACACATGCATGAGTGGAGCCTGGGGTGGCTTGATGGTATGGCAGTGGTTGTTGTATTGGTTTGAAATGATGTACCCAGCTTTAAAGCGTGGTTTATTTGACCTAGTAAACCTTATTTTCTTGCACACACACACACACAGTAGTGCTGAGAATCATCTACTGCTTAAACAATACCTAATATGTAGGGTCCTGGCCATTAAAGAAACTAAAAACTATGTAGAGATACAGATCTGTAATTGTAGAACTACAAAGTTAATCTGGAGTGAAGTGTAGAAACAAGCAAATACCTAATGAAGGGGCCAATAACAATGTGCATAATTTCATAAACCATGTTGCTTTTCCATATATCACTTGTATTTTTCAATACACCCATTTTTAGTTTTCAAATAATATTACCTTATATTGTGCAAAACAAACAGAAGTTTCTAACTCATGCCACAGTCTACAATTATTCATTCAAAATGATTCTTGCAGAAGGCACAAAGCTCATAATTGAGACAGAAGTAATGGCTAAAAGTTTCCAGCTTCACCCAGTTCATTTCACATTTATGTGTAGAAATGAGGATATAATTGTCTGGAAAAAATAGTTTCCAATGTGTCAGTCAAATTCGGTCCGGTCACTGCTGAAATCAGACAAAGTCTAGGAAGAAACGAAAAGGCTGTGGGAAGTCCAGTGTATAAATAGGTTTTGCATTTTGTACTTTTTGTTGTGCCATCCCTGCCTGAGATTACCTCATATAAAGAAATGCAAATGTAAGTTATTGTGTGTGCCGCTTGTCAATTAGCATGGGTGATAATATTCTTTTGAACGAGGCCAAGCAGCTCACTTATGCGCTCAACTAGCTGTGTAACCTGATTGCAATAATGAGAACATATTTCAGCAGCAGGGTGTGCACCGAGAAAGACTGGCTGTCAATCTAAAGAAAAGAAAAAAAAATCTAAAGAATTCCAGGCAAACAATATGTGGTCCTGATGGTGATGCAGGAAGCAGCAGTTTAAAGTTGTATTCTTGTCTCTTGAGAGGGTTATTATTGCAATCGTGAGAAGGTTACTGAAGCTGCATTCTTACAGCACGCATCATTCAGACACTTGGGATGACTGAACGCTCTACTGTTCAAAAGTTTGAAATCAATCCAAATTTTTTATGCATTTAACATGAATTGATGTTTTTATTTACCCAAGCAGCAGCAGAGTTGATTTAAATATCAAACCGAGACATTATCCATGTCGTGAATCTCTGTTAGAGTTAAAAATGACAGGTTTATAAATTATTACTCACATTAAACTACAAAGGTTCACATTAAGCAGAAATGCTTTCAGTGATATTTTAAAAATGCAAACTAGATACAAAGGAGAGACATTTGTGTTACTGTGTTTTTGTGTTCACACACCTAAATCTAATCACATCTTTCAGTAAATCAGACTTTTACTCTACTTTCCTTCATTGTCCATTTGATCAGCTTCATTTACCATATACTTCAGTGTACAAGTGCAAGGCTTTTATCCAAAACACCTTACATGTATGACAACTTGATGTTTGAGGTTAGAATACAGGGTCAGCTATAAATCAGCTATAGTTAAGGGCCTTACTGGTAACTTTAGTGGACTCAGGAATGGACTTCCTCCCAACCTTCATAGTGATAGCTCTAAACCTTAACTAATGAGCTATCACACCCCTGTATGCTCCTTCATCCATTTCTATATATATTTTATTAGTCCTTTTAACTCTGACCTTCAATATTTATGTATACAAGGTGGAACAATAAGAGTACACAGTGATTGAGAATAATAATTTAAAAAAACTCCAGCAGCACTTCTCTGACTCACGTCTCTGATACACTCATAGTCTAACACACCTCAACTAATTGGTGTCAATGCATTTCTGAAAATGTTTCACCACACAAATGGTAGCTTGATTTCTGATAAGTAAAGGCTACAAAGTATGTAGAGAAACAGATGGAGTACTCTCTATGAACGACACAGTTCTTCCCAATGACAAAAGGGAACTCATTTACTGGGCAGTAAGTGTAAAAAAAAAAAAAAAAACAGATGTTCCTAATAAAGTGGCCAGTGAGCGTATACAGAATGGATATTTGAGATTTGATAAAACGAGGAAAATTTTTTTTTTTCTTTTTATAGCTCAAATTTGCAAATGTATAATTACTTTTTATTTATTTCACATGAACTGTAGAGAATAAAGTGATCAGCTGTACATTAAATCATGTCAAAATTCTTTTGGTGAAATTTAGGCAGCACATAGGACAAAAAAAAAATTTACTTATATAATTGCGTCTTTAATCGTGCAATAAAAAACTTTTTTTTAAACGTCCAGAACACAAGTGATGTAAAGTAAAAACTAGCAGAGATAAGGAAACAACAATGCTGCCAGATTAAATAAAAAGTTCAGAATCTCTTACGTTGGCCAAAACAAACCATTTCAGAGTTAAGTCCTCTCCCTCCGAGGCGCAGTTAACAGACATGTCAGGCATCTGGCATGAAGGGGGAGCTGCGACTCCTCGCTTCTCTGCTTTTCTGCTCTCAAGTGCAAATGTCCCACATTGTCTTTATTCAGTGGTGACAACCCCTCCTCCTCACACACACAAACGCACACACAAATGGGGATATTTCTAAGAAAAATAATAATCAGTAATGTCAGTCTTTGGAAAATAAATAACGTGACAATTTCATTAAATATCTTAGATGTTTTTTTGTTTTGTTTTATGATCTTCTAAAAGTTTGATCATATGATTCTTTTTCATATGAAAAAAAAAAGACTCCTCTATAACTCGTAGCAAAATAAGACATGGTTCAACTTTTTTCATGTAGTTTGAATTCTCATTTTTGTAAGTGGATAGAGCGTGAAGTCATTAGATTCTTAATATAAGAACTGTCTCATTTAGTTGAAGTATATCATAAAAATTATTTAAAAGTTAGCGCACACTTGCACAGCAGGATACGTAATCTACATGTAAATGTTGTGCATGTGTGAAGGAATTAAGCCGAGGCTACTTGGAAATTCCTCTGCGATGAAAGTGAAAGAATATCCAACTCGAAATGATTAATGTGCTGTTGGGCTGCACAGAAGATTGAGCGATCCTGTCATCGCACCATATGGCACCAATTTATTCCAGCAAACCAAAAGGCCAGTTCTCTTCACAGACTCCTGTGGCTCTGTTTTACCTCATTTTCATGCC
>JAFMOD010000204.1:749913-950707 GCA_019802435.1 Corydoras maculifer
CTGTTTATTAAAAAGCATTTCCTTTTATTATCAGCGGATATGTACTGAACTGTGCACGTTACTCACTTTTTAGTTTTTATTATGTCTATGCAATTGATGAAACTTAAACAATGATGTACACATTTGTCAAAAGGCCTTGACAGTTTAAAAGCCCCTGAGAAGAGGAGAGAATGACACACCACATAGCAGTTTCTCATTAGACTCCCATATTCCTTCCCAAAAAACCCATCTAACTACCTTACTACTTTTTTTTCACATAAGAAACCTGATTAGCTAAAACAATCCCTGTGAAATAGCGTCTAACTTCCCACGTCGGTGCATTCTCTTATATTCACGGTCATTTCTCAATCATTTTCATATGTATTAATGTTTTAATAGTTACCTGAGGTCTAAAAGCTGTTGTAAAGTGTAACACCATTTAATTATGTTATTCCATTTTATTCAAACCAACCACAAACAGAAGCTTACCAGCATGTTCATATTAAAATCAAACTGTGACCTCTAACACACTGTGTTAACTCTCATTTACATGTTAGTGAAGTGAACAACCTCAATAACCTTTAATGTCCAAATGAATAACAAAGTTCTGCATAACTAAAATATATAAACACTATATGGGCATTGGGACAAACCTCAGGTGTTTTATCTAGTCCTCTTTTCACATTTTTTACTCTGCAGTAATCGTAATTTAGTGCCACCTATGAAAGAACCTTGATAATACTGTGTAAATATTAATTGTAAATTTACAGATTAAATGTATTGATGAAATATAAAATTAGTTAAATAGTTAACTATATCTGATCTACTAATCTAATGCCAGATCTGTCAGGTTAAAAAAGTGAGTGTAGAGTAACACAACACAATTAAAAATAAATTGTGACACGTGGAATCATGGGGACTTACAGGCACCATCCCATTTGGCCCACCTTTATATTTAAAAATTACACATGATCATACAACTTGTAAATTGATATCCATATTATTTTGTTTTACGTACAGTTTGTGAGAACATACAACATATTTGATTTTTTTCTGTAATAAATACTTATAAACAATAATAATAAAATAAATAAAAGAAAAAAAAATTAATAAATAAAAAAAAAAAATTACAATTACTATTAATACTATGCTGCTCTGCTAGCACTGGCACTGCTCTACATGTATTGAAACCCAACTTAACTTCATTATTAGGGCATGTTTTATATAATCATGTTGTCATATCTAGTCATGCATTTTGCACATATGTATGCTTCTAATTTTGTTTCGGGAGGCATGTATTATTCCGGTATGATTGCTTCTGTTTAAGTTCACTGGCGTCCGCCTCTCAGTGCTGGGGAACCAGGTTCAGATCCCGATCTGAGAAAAATTTCTACGTTCTTTCTGTGTGTGCATGGGATTTCTCTGAGTTCTCAGCTTACCTCCCTCAGTCCAACTCTAAATTGTCCCTTCCCAAATTAGCCTTATACAGTGTGTGTGTGTGTGTGTGTGTGTGTGTGAGAATGTGACCAGTGATGGATTAGTGCCCTGTCCTGGTTGTATCTGCCCCCCACCCAAAACATTCTTCCCTGGATGGCCATAGGGAACCCCCACAACCCTAGTAGAGCAGACGTTAATGAGATGGGATGAAAACACTTCATACAATAGCACACAGTTTCAAGGCAGCTTTACATTTTTTACCTATCCCCACAAAATAAGGTGTTGGGACAAAATAGTATTTACTGTGGATGAACATTTCCAAAGACATGCCCCAAAACCATGTAGAAAAACAGTAGAGCGGAAGATGTTGAAATTAAGGGACCAGCATGGAATAAAACGTCAGAAAAGTTACTTCAGGTGGAATGTGTCGATGTCCAAATACATTATTCAGTGTACATCATTTCATCACTAGTGTTATATTCAAATAAATTAAAGTTGAAACAGTGCTTTAAGTGTTTTCACTCTGCGTGACTTAAGCTCAAGTGGTTTTCTCTGAAAAGTGGAGGTGTATAGAAAGCTTTCTATCACTGTTGCATTTTGCTGACTCATGCTGCAATGATAGCACTGTAGCTCATTGTGTGCTCATTCTTCCGTCTGTAGAAACATTTCCAAGAATGACACGCATCCTTTTATACAACATATGGCTTTAACATCGTGTGCTATCAATCCAGACGGCTCTGCAGTATCTCACCCTGAACTGTTATGTTCCCCATGACCAGAGTCACAAGTGGTGTTCTTTAGGCATAATGAGAAATGTTTGTGAGAGACTAAAGTGTAAGTCAAGTTGATTAAATACAAGTGCTTTTTTTTTTTTTTTTTTAGGAAGACATTTCTGGATTTTTATTAAAAATTGAAACATCCTTGAAACTTACATAAACATAAGTACGCTTTTAAATTGCCAGAGTTGTTTTCATACCCTTTTAACTTTGTGAAGGCAATAATAATTATTTTATTTCTATTCATTTTGTAATAAGTATTTTTTTAAGTCGTCTTCAAGCACACAAATACTTCTTAACTCTCTAAACTTTCAAGGCAAAAGTAAAATCAATAATATATTTCATAATATAAATTCCTGTTAAAACCGTGTATAAACCTTGTACATGCAACAATAATAATAACAAGTATTAAATAATAACATTTTCAAAAATGCCTACAGGCCACTTTATCTATGTTCATCTCCTTGTTTCTATATTAATTCTCCATTTTATCAGCTCCACCTGCCATATAGATGACCCTTATAATTCTACAATTGCAGACTGCAGTCCATTTGTTTCACTACATTCTGTGTTATGCCAGCGGTGGTATGTTGGTGTGTTTTGTGCTGTTCTAAACACATCCCTCATTCACTAAGCACTCTATTAGGCACATCTACCTATTGCTCCTCCTCCATAGTCAGTGGTTTAATCATCTGCCAATCCTTCATCAGTGCTTAAATTATGCTGGTGATTTGACATTTTTGGTTGGAATGTTCTCGGTCTGGCAGTGACACTATGGTGTTTAAAAATACCAGCAAATATTTGTCGATCTGCTCCTTGCTTTATGTACTTGGATATAGTCAAGAACTCTTCATAGAAAGTTAAAAATACATGGCTTAGTGATTATATTTTATACAACTGTGGCAATTGGACTGAATTAAACACTTTACTTTAATTATGGTGTATCAAAAAAGCAGTAAGCTAAGTGTGACCGCGGTATCAGATGCTGGCGTATGAGTGGGAGGCAGGGCCAAAAATGTAAAGGTGGAAACTGAATCAACTGCTGTAACTTCTACTAGTGATTTGTGTGTAGGTATATTCAAATGTAAATAAAAAAAGTATTTAAATGAGGTATGAAACATGGAGGGATAGAGTCTTGGCCACATAACAAATGACTTGACTGCATGGGAAAAGGTGTGTATGTGTTGATCTATGTCTGCAGCTGATAAGTTGTTGTTGCATGCTAGGACTCAAGGAGGTACAAGACGGGATTTCCCATCCCCAAAAATGTACAAGTTGTACAGGGATTACTATGTGAAAACCTTTTATCCACCGTCCAGAGGTGACCAGAAGTGTAGGCTGACACCGGTTGGGGAGGAGAAGGCAGCTCCAAGGAGGTGAGGAAGGTAATTGATGCACCTGCTAAAGGATCTGCTAATGGTCAACATGTTCAAGAGATGAGCCATTTCAACAGAAATTTGTTCAACCAGTTTGCATGCTGTTTTTTTTTTCTTTGATCACTGCAGCGTTTCACTTTCACCGGGAAATCTAAAGACTGTTTTGAGGACCTTTGTTTTTTAAACCTACATAATAACCCTGAAGCCATATTTGTGCTTAGCAATAGTTTTAAACATAGGTGTACCGATATTGGCTTCAGCACATAAGTGCAATATGTTGTTCAGTATATAGATTGGTAGACTGTGAGTGCCTTTGGTAATGCGGAAAAGGGTATAGAGCAGAGGAATTTAAATGTATTCATCCATCACCTGTCTGAATTGTTTTACTTCAGACATTATGGAATGGTTGGGTCCAGGGGTCAAACAACTATATGTGAAAGTATTTTTTTAAATAACATATATCTGTTAAGTAACTGATGTTTTTCAGCTTTCTTCCTGCCTTAGTTAGCAAACGTGGTGTTTTATTAAAACATACTGCTGCTATAATGCGTTTACTGTTCTTTTTTAAACAAAGGGAAAAACCTCTGTGGTATTAAAGATTGGCACAGTAAATCTTTGTAAAATGCATTTTTGCCACAAGAGTGGTGCAGCAATGTAGAGAATACTTCTAGCTTTGCAGTATTTCACTGGAAAACTTTGGTCCAGTAATTGACCCTACATACAACAGGAAATGTTGTCACAGTGTGCACGGTGTAGTTAGAATAAAACAGGGTTTTTAAACTAATCAAAATACTGAATTATGGGTAAATAAGTATTTAAACACAGCAATTCCAGGAGCCATGATGGATTATATTTTGACTACATGTGCGCGCACACACACACACACACACACACACTCGCACACTCACTCTCAGCGCATGCTGTGCATTCATATTCACATTACTAACTCAGCAGCACCTGAGCGAGCTCTTCACTCCCCCGGTGTTGTGGATGCAGCTGTTGACAGCAGAAGCTGAAGGAAGGTCAGTTGACAAGATGTCACAGTAAGTCTCTGATCATCAGCTTGTAATTAGTGCCTCGTCGCTCACATGTGTGCCTCTAGCCGAGAAACAGCCGAGAAAGAATAAGATCAGCAGCACCACGATGGCAGACCCTGGCCCTGTTCCAGAGTCTCTCAAATCGTTTTCTATCCTCAGCTCCATTCCTCACGGCCTAAAACTCAGTGAGGCAAAAATGGATCATGTTTTAAGTTGCTGTTACACAGAGAGAAGCCTCCTCCCCAATCCTTAACTCCAGGCTCTCTGAGCTCACTATGCATAGGGACGTGCCAAAATTTTTTGTTATACAATTTTTTTATATACAACAAATAATATTTATTTATTCTGTAAATAAATTACAAATTTAAACTTTACAATGTAATCTTCAGTTGGTCGGCCAGTTGAAATCGGGAGTATTCTTTGCTCAACATTGTTTTACTGTTTTTTTTTTTTTTTTTTTTCATTTTTTTTACTTTTATAACCCCCCCCCCCCCCCCCCCCCCCCCCCCCCCCCCCCCCCCCCCCCCCCCCCCCCCCCCCCCCCCCCCCCCCCCCCCCCCCCCCCCCCCCCCCCCCCCCCCCCTGTAAAAAAAATGTAAAATAACTATCCACATGTAACAATGGTGGTTTATTTTACAGAATGTATCCTGTCAGGTTACAATAAATAATTTTCTTTGTTTTTGTGTTTCTTCTTTTCTACTTTTTCCTTTTTTACCTCATCATATTGTGCTAATGCCATTAAAGAGACCATTTGCATATTATTTATTTATTTTCTTTATTACTATTATTACTTTTCGACCAAAGACCCTTATGGGAGAGGAAACAAACTATGGACCTGATCGCGTATTTCAGTTTAGCAGCTAAATCGTCTCATTAGCACCTGCAGACCAATCCCCTGCCTCTGTTTTGCTGATATGCATAAAATTTGTTAATAAATTTGTCGTTTTTTTTTTGTAAATCTGTTGATTCCTCACTTTTACTAAGATGCTGACTGTGTCATAAACTTGTGTGTGGCATCAAGCAGCATGAAACATTATCACAGTGAACATAATAATGCACTGTGTATGATAAAAATTGATATTACCTTGAATATGAAGTAGATTAATTTATAGTCAAAGTTTGGGCAGTGTAGACAAAATTGTATTGATTGTTTGGAAGTTTACATGTTCTATATGGGAACTTTATTTATGTATATATATATATATATATATATATATATATATATATATATATATATATATATATATATATATATATATATATATATATAAATTTTTTTTTTTTTGCAAATATTTTTTCACCTATTCTTTATTTTTCTGAATTTAACTTGTTTGCATAAGATATCCCAACTTGAAAGCAAATTGGTGACTACACTGTGCTACACTTTAAGTTACTACTGTCTATATTAATATTGTTGTTGTTGAAAATATAGGAATAACCAGTGACTTACAATAATTTAACTTCTATTGGAGATATAAGCGGTCACAAAATTTGTTTCGTTTAAGGAATTCAATATTTGATCATCACCGACCTGTATATCCATAATTACTTGTAATATTAATACTGTACTATTCTTTAAAATTAATTTTTTATTTTGTTATTATTTGTTCATTAATATTTTTTATCCGGGCATGTTCTATTGTGAATTACAATTATAATTAAGTAATATAATCAAGCTGCTTTATATAAACACGATAAAAATACATGCATCAAAAACATTTGTTATGAAGTGCTATTTACTAAATCATAGACACTTGCTAAAATTTTATTAATTAACCCAGATGGTTTATTTCATAATTTATAATCTCTGTGCAGTATTTTCAGTGTTATGAAATATGAAGTAAAGCACAATGCTTTTAAAATTCCAAATGAATCTCTGAAGTGAGATTTCCTGCAATGTGCTCCTGTATATGCGGTTCATTTTAAGCCTCTTAAAATCTCACTTTATTTTCCCATTTTTTTTACACTGTCAGAAAGAAAAAAAAACAATTAAGCCTCAATAAATTAATAGGTTGGGAATTTCGGTCTACTTTTCTTTTGTCACTGTGTTCCAGCCAGCCTGATGTGCTTTATCACTTAAGTGGCTGAGACCAATAAACACAAAATGCATCAGTCTGTTCTAGAATGAATGTGAAGTCTCTGTAGAGAGTGTTAAATTGCTTTCACCCCCTTTAGCTGACCCACTGAATAGACAGTTAAATTAAGTACACTGACGACCGTCGTTTTCGCTTTGATCCGAATAATTGCACAGTCTAATAAGCCAAAGAGATTTTATTAATTCCAAAGTGGACTTTGACTTGCTGTATATTGCATAGCATTCACTTTAGCAGAGAAGCACTTAACCCTGATTTCAAGGATAGTTGCTATAGGAATTTATTATTATTATTTCTATATAAACATTCTAATGTAAATGAAACTCAATAAAACTATATTGCAGTTTTTGAGTTGCAGTGCACTTTTTGCCACTCCATTGACTCTGCTTACTTTAGGGACATTCCATGATGCAGGTACTTCACTGGAGTTTTTTTTTCAATCAAGTCTTGAAGCCACAGTGCTGGGAGCTGGGGAGGCCCCAACCTCTCTCAAGAATATTACCAACTCACCCCAACCTGAATCTTCAGTTATTGCTTCCAAAAGCTGCTAGTCTGCAACAAAATGCTGGAAAATATTATTAGAAGTGCTGGACCTCTCCCAGTTGTCTAAACTAACCGAATGCCTAGCTGTCCTGTAAGAACAAGGCTCCATCATCACCAAGGCATGCTCTTGTTTTTTAATCTTCTCTGGAGATTTGTTATAGCTGCACCCCTTGGATCAGTTTGCTAGTAATTCGTCTGAGCATTTGGCCATTATTCTTAACGTTGATTAGGTTCTTTAGCTTGAACTTTTTTTTCCCCTAACATACATGTGTGTAGATGGCAAGATCTGTTCTGAACAGCTTAACATGCACTGTTTGCTGCTAACGGATATTGGAATGAATTGTGTTTTGTTGAATTCAGTCAGGTCCTGAGAAATCAAAAATACTTTTTTTTTTACTTAAATAGATGTCCAAGTATAAAAAATAATGTAGTTTCTCATTTTAAATTTCGTCACTATGAGTGTGCAAGAGAGAGAGAGCGAGGTGGGTGATTGACTGATTCATTGTGGTTTATATATTTTATCACATTATTGATCGCCTTTTGTGTCTGTACATCTACAGTTTTATGGCCTAAAAATGCTTCTATGGTATGTCCTCACACTTGCCTTATGTATGCTCAACTTAACACTCTGCAGCACTTTGTTGTCTAAAGCATTGCAAGTCCTGGTCAGAATACTTCACCAGTAAAGGTTGTTGAATCTTCTGTAGTCCACAATGAACTGATATGGTGAGACTAATCTTTTCTTATCAAGGTTAAAATGGTGACTGCAGTGGTTTAAGGGCACTGGACAACACAGTCCCAGCAATCAAAAAGCCATTATTGTTCTTTAAGTGCTTGGACAACATTGTGTAAATGTTTTTGGAAAAGGTCATCTGTTTCAGTTTTATATGCCAATGACTTCACATGAAATATACAAGACTACAGGCCAACATGTTGATGGTCCAAAACCAGAAACATCTTACAAGCCACTATTATGCCCTTGAGCCAGGTCATTAGCCTTGAGCTTATTTGCACAATAAATTAATATTTGCCTAAATTAACTGTAGAATTAATTACAGTATCTAACATGCACTTTATAATAAATTATATTACCAACATGTACTACATAGTTAATTACATTTTACTGATGAACACTCCTTAGTTACATTCTGCATAAAATGCACCTAAAACTTTCCAAATAATGAATAATTTCCAAATAGTCAGACATTTTTTTTCAATCACATATAGTGTATGATCTCAGTAGGCCAATGTATACATATTCATATTATTTATACTTTATAATGTGTATGGGGCGGCACGGTGGCTTAGTGGTCAGCAAGTTCGCCTCTCAGCGCTAGGGATTCCCGGTTCGAATTCCCATCTGGGTGGCGTTTTCATGTTCTCCATGTTCTCCCCTCTTTCCTCCGGGTTCTCCGTTTTCCTCCCACAGTCCAAAAACATAGATCAAGTCAATTGACTTCTGCAAATTACCCCCTATAGAGTGTGTCTGTGTGAGTGAGTGTGTGCCCAGTAATAGATTGGCGCCCTGTCCTGGGTGTATCTTCCCAGCGCCCGAAACGTTCTCCCCTGGATGGGCATGGGGAACCCCCCCGTGACCCTAATATAGGATAAAGCAGAAGATAATGGATGGATGGATGATGAATGATGTGTATGTATTGAATACTAATTATTTTGTCACATTTATTGCTACATTATAATTTAAGTACAGTAAACAAACATATGCTTTATGGAGTATGCTTACTTATATGCCACAGATACTTTTTTGTATCATATCATTATAATAAATTACATAGGCGACAGCATCATTTTTGAAAAGTCAAATTAGGGCAAATAATTTAAATAATTTAATTAATTAATTAATTAATTATTAATTATAATATTAATAATTTTTGAAATAATTTTCAAAATTTGCCTGTATTATAAGATTTAATAACATGTACAAAAAACTGATATATATATATATATATATATATATATATATATATATATATATATATATTAGGTAGCAAAATACCTTAATCTAGTAGTCATCATTGAAAAACAAATCACTTAAGGGTGATTTAAAGCACAAGAGGGTCCTCTGTCATTCTGTTTAGTGACCTGCTCTCTCTATATTTACTAAGTGTTTATTAAATGTCAAAAGAATCATCTGTACTGTATAAAAGTGCAGTAAATCACATCAATACAATCATTAAATGAGTAAGTGTAATATTTTCACATGTTCTGTATAATTTATAACCTATTTTTATATTTATCATGCAATGCACAATTTAAAAGTGGTTGCTGCTTGGAAATTTTTCTGTAAGTTGAAATCCTCTTTGCTGATTCATGTTTGGCAGTAAGGTAAAGGTTTTTTTAAGTTAAATCCTTTACATTTGGAAATCATCTGGCCCCTGACAGCACCAATCGAAGCTCCACAGCATGAATTCTCTAGATAAAAAAGATGCAATTTATTGCCTGGCCAGTCTGAATAATCAAAACGAGCTGCAAACTCATTGTGCCCTGCTAGAGGAGCTCTTACCTTGTGCAAAGCTGTGCTCCAAGATTCTAACTCAATGCTGCAGATTATGATTAAATGAATAAAAAGAGAAGCATGACGTAGAGCCCACTGGTATTGTGACCTTTCATGGTCGGCTCAATTCTGTTAGTCAGCCACAACATCATCCTCATCTCATTATGTTAACTTTGGTCCAGACAATAGTGCTCCTGCTGTA
Source organism: Corydoras maculifer (assembly GCA_019802435.1). Taxonomy (NCBI): domain Eukaryota; kingdom Metazoa; phylum Chordata; class Actinopteri; order Siluriformes; family Callichthyidae; genus Corydoras; species Corydoras maculifer. Next base: position 759,869 of record JAFMOD010000204.1, read on the forward strand.
GTTGGACTAAGCCAGCCATGCATGTGGTCTGGGTGATCGGTGCCCTCTACTTTCTGGCAGACCTTTTGCACAGACCCATGTGCATATGGGCAGCAGTGCCACCCCACATCCACCCTCTTTGCCCTAAGCATTTTTGTCATAGTCCATATTTTACCTCTATGCTAAACCCTGTCCCTGAAGATGCTGGAACAAATATGTGTTTGCTCTTCTCCTCCGGTGCTAGCACACAAATACCACAGCTTATACGACTTAAAGGTAACTCGAAAGGTCTCTGCCTGTTCATCTTGTTTCTTGTACACCACAATATAGATGGTGCTTTTTAATGTGCTGTTAAAAGCCTCGTGTTTTACTGCACAGTATTGTATTTACAGAACTATTGAGTTCCTTAGGTTAGTAAGGACATTTAAAAAGGTGTGTATGTGCTACATGTGTTTTATTTATTTAGCGCATGCTCATCCTGTAGAGAACGTACTGAGTGCTGGGCAGATGTATTCAGGACAGGATGCCAATCTATTGCGTGGCACACACTCACTCACACAGACATACAATATAATTTATATATTTTATAACAGCCAATTCACCAATCCAATTCATATTTTTGGACTATAGGATAAAGCAGAAAAACCTGGAGGAAACCCACGGAGACACAGGGAAAACCCAGACCCCACCCAGATTGGGATTTGAACCTGGATCCTCAGCGCTGAGAGGCGGGCATGCTATTTAGTTTGTATCCATGACTAGCAAAGCCTGTTAGGGTCTGTACCTGTTGCAGGTTTTCTTGTTCTTTGTTCTGTGCAATTGCATGTTTATGATTTGGTATCGTGATTTGTTGTGCTGCTATTAGTTCATAATCCATTAAATGCCATGGCACAGTACACACGTGTGTGCCTGTGGGTGTGTTTTTGGGGTGGTGGGATTTAGAATTACAGTTTCTCTAAAACTGAACCTATATATATATATATATATATATATATATATATATATATATATATATATATATATATATATATATATATATATATATATCAGTTGCCTTTCATTCGCACAGGCCGTAGTAAAATGAGACTAGTCAGGTCTTAATGTAACCAACAAAAGCCGGATACAAAATCCATACAAACTCAATTAGGAATCAATTTGAGTTTGTGTCAGACAGTCTGGTGCCAACAGAAAGGGTTTTCTATCAGCTTATGCGCTAGGAAAAAAAAGAACTCAAACACTTTTCATTTAAATATTTCACATGCCGTGCTTTAGAGGATCTTATGCAATGCTCTTTTGTTGTTTTGCTTGCATGCCGTCTTGTTATTTTGCTTCGAAACGCAAGCCACATGCAATGCGAGAATAGGGGGTTAACGATATGCCCTTATTATTTAATGTGTGTAGTTTGGTGCAAAAAAATCCTTCCATAAATGGACATACTACAAAAAGTATTGCTGTATATAGAAATCAAAGAAACAGCCCAATTGCTGCCAGTATGCAGAATAACGAGCCAGCAGTGGATGTGTGTGCTGTGGAATCAAGTGAGCATTTCAAATATGTGTTGTAACATGTCAGAGAGGGATGCTGATAAGCAAGGAGCCCTGCAGAGTGAATAAACAAGAAAAAATGAACTTTCCCCTGACATTAGCAAAAGAAAGCCATGCTTGGAAAACATAAGATTGCTGTGACTTTTAATATTCGTGAAGAACAGTTTCCCTGTCGTCTTTTGAGCCTGGGCTATATTGGAGTAATCTAGTTGTAGGCTGGTTTGTATTGTCTTCAGAAGCAGTGTGACATTTTCTATTGCTTTGATTACCTGCTTTAAAAAACAAAACAAAAGCAGCACTCTTCAGATGGTCCTGCCTCAAATTTTTTCTGCTACCAACCCTTGTGCAAAATATGCCTTCCTTTTTATTGTGTTCTCCATTCTGCACTGCTTGTCTTGAAAGCAAAGCTAAATGTCTGAGCGTCTATGTAAATTATCCACTGAGACTCCGGCTCTGTCGCTGCATTCATACACGTAAGCCGTGCCTTGTTGAGCTTTCATCGGAACGACTGCACAGTGCACACAGACAATGCAATAAAAATGAGCCCTGAACTATCCCGATGACATACAAAACATTTAAACATCACATGATGAGACTAAAGGCTTTAGTGCAGTGTGCATCTAAATACGATTAATACTATAATGTGTAAAATAATATGTAACAGAATTTTTCTTCAAATGAAATGCCAGGGAGTGAAATATGATCTCATTATGAGGTTTAAGCATATAAAATATATTGATTTGAAATGTAGAGTATTGATTTCTTATATTAGATTTTTTCAAAGACATTTTGAATTACTTAGAAAAAATTGTAAGCAGAGAAGTCTATATATATATATATATATATATATATATATATATATATATATATATATATATATATATATATATATATATATACTTCATTCTATTCCAGGTAATCTACCATTTGCATTTACAATAGCTTCCACTCTTATAAAGAGGCGTGCCTCCTGGAAAGGAGTTTGTGCGGTCAGACACTGATATTGGAAGGGAGGGTCTAGCCCACAGCCTCCATTACAGTTGAAGTTGTTAGCTTGAACAGGGAGCTATGTGGGACTGTCAAGTTCTTCCACACTAACCTCACCCAACTTAGCCTTTATGAACCTTGCTGTGTGCTCTGGATCGCTAGATCATGCTGTTCCTAGAAAGCTGCATAAATACAATTGTCCAAATTTAAAAGGTGGGTGCAGGAGTTTATACATTGTAGAAATAGGAGTGAACAAAACATCTACATTTAATGATTAAGTGGTGTGTCTCAATATTTTTCTTCTTCCGACAGGATATTTATTACAAATTACTTTATAAAGTCTTAATGTTTTAAAATGCAGCTTCTAGAGTTTTGCCAAGAACTGAAACAAATAATCATATTGGCCAACTTTTATCAAAAATACATTGTGCTACGTGATTGGGCTTAAAAATTCCTATAAAAACAAACTGTATACTCCACCCTCACTTGAACTCACATATGTACTGACTTTAACACACAAACCACATTCTTGAACATTCTTTCACCCACCTGATACTTATATAATGTGAAATATTTTACCTATATCACTGAGTAATAGCTGTAAACAAATAGCTGTAAAAAATAGGCATATACACATAGGCATATTTGTTTTCAATCACAATTCAGATGTTTCATTCAGTCTTTTTGCCTCATCTGTTTTAAAATCCTGCATGAGTTTTGTGAAGAAATATATAATATTGACTAAATATTGTAAATTTGACTTTGACTACTTTCTCTTTTATCGACACACTGCAATCAATTTCATGAATTTTCAAAATAACATTTACATTGGGGCAAAATGGCTAGTGTCATATATATTCGGCAGCGCCAGTGGTATAGTGGTTGACGCCAACGCCTCGCAGCAATGAGGTCCAGGGTTCGATTCCCAGTTGGAGTCAAACTAAAGTCTTTTTTTGTGTGGAGTCTTCATGCCCTTCCTGTGTCTTCTGAGCGGGTTTTCTCTGGATACTCTGGTTTCCTTCCACATTCTAAAGACATTGCTGATAGGTAAACCGGTGATACTAATTGCCCCATATAGTATTCTTTTGTAAACTCTGGTTGAGGAAATACTCGGTCACCTTGAAACTCTGTTGATCAGAATCATTGTAAACTGTAACTATAGCTCCTGTAATTGAAATGTGTAGGTGTCCCCATACTGTGGTTAGATGTGTACATTTAATTAAAATTGAAACTTTATAATACAGTCATATACCCATACTGTGCTGTAATAGCTGGGGGTTTTCATTGTGATTTTTACAGCTACATCTTAAAAGAACCCACTATCTTCTGTAAAAAATCTGTTTAAATAATATCCCTTTGGCCATTTCAACCGGTTCTGCAGTTGACCTGAATAATTATTTCTCACTAGAAAAACCCAACTGTACACAAAGCACAAAATATTTATGGTAGGATTGTGTCACCAAATGATTAACAAATAATTTAAGCTTACTTTTATTTCCACCGCATGGCTTTGAATAAACTTTTATAGCATATAGACCTTTAAAAAAAGATGAAATTTTATAACGATATTTCTTTCTTAGTGATGATTATTGAGGATGTCATGGTGGTGTAGTGGTTAGCATATCTAACTCACAACACTCGTGAGTTTCCTCGTGGATGTTCTCCTCGTGTCCACATGCATTTTCTTTGCGATCTCTGTTTTTCTTTCCACTGTCTGAAAACACGGATTCAAGGTGAATTAGCTGCCCCTATATAGTGTGAGTGCGTGTCTGCCCAACAATGAATTGGCACCCTTTCCTGGTGTATCTGCCCAGCACACAAAACATTCTCCCCTTGATTGGCATAAGAAATACTCCCCCATGACCCCAATAGAAAATGAAGTGGAAGCTAATGAGATAAGCTGATTATTAAAAATGAAGCATTGATGATAAATCAGGGAGGCACGGTGGCTTAGTGGTTAGCACATTCGCCTCTCAGCGCTAGGGATTCCTGGTTCGAATCCCCATCTGGGTGGAGTTTCCATGTTCTCCCCGTGTCTGCGTGGGTTTCCTCCGGGTTCTCCGGTTTCCTCCCACAGTCCAAAAACATGGATCAAGTTAATTGAATTCTCAAAATTGCCCCATTTAGAGTGTGTCTGTGTGAGTGAGTGTATGCCCAGCGATGGATTGGCGCCCTGTCCTGGGTCTATCTGCCCAGCTCCCGAGACGTTCTCCCCTGGATGGGCATGGGGAACCCCACCGCGACCCTAATAGAGGATAAGTGGGAGATAATGAATGAATGAATGTATGAATGAATGAATGATAAATCACTGAGGGTCACATGGTGCAGTTTTGACCCAGAACAAAACTAGGAAAACAATATGATGAGGACTGGCATCCGAAATGGATAATAAAAATCTCTGATCATTTTAAATATTTCGATATACAGTATATGTTTTTAGCCTGGGCTTGAGAATCCATTAAATTTTTTATAATATTTAAATCTGCAGATCGAAAGCCCAGTAAAGGGGTTTGGTTTCATGCTGCAGTTTATCTAGTCTTTGAATAATTTCAGTAGCATGCAAAATGATTTTTTCCTGCAAATGGTTACCCATCTATAACTTAAGAAGTTACAATTTTGATGCTCGAGGCAGCACTGATGTTTTTCTAAGTTCAGCACTCAAACATCCTCTTGAGACAATTCAGAGCAGCCATGAAGAACCTGACTAAAACATGACCAGTAGGGCTGTAAAATAACAACTTTACAAGGAAACACTATGATAAAGGAAACTGGAATTTGAAAATGTAAATCATGGATATTAAGGTAATACAGCAGGAGGTGGATGCACAATGAGCCTATTTTAATCCATTCAGGTTAAATAGCAAATTAGAAACACAAATGATTTGGTATTTATTTAGGCATAATTCATTAACCCTAATTTTTTTTCTCAATCACGTTTAAAATACAAATTAAGTGGAATCGACAGTCCTGTAACCACTCTATATTTAATATTACATCCCAACAATATTTTATTTTCTTCATGCATAGCAGTATGGCAATGCACTTGATAAAATCTTTGGACCAAAGTCATGAAGTGGTTTCATTTTGGAGGCTGTTTGATTGAAGAAGGGAATAATAGACTGCAAAAGAGGCTGTCTGCACTTGTGGTTCTAGGCTACTGGCATTAATATTACAGTTCACTCTGAAATCTCTCAAAGGCAATGCAGGGGTGCAATTGGATGCTTCACTGGTGAACTGTTTTCCATTGGTGCCCTACATAAAGAGGAAATTTTAACCAATCGCTCGTTACCGCTGGCATCACCAACTTTATCCTGCATTGCACATGACGTTCTACAGTTTGATGCAGAGAGGCCCCTGTACATATGATCTCATTCGTAAACAACATCCTCCACCTTTATATTAAGAAATTCATTGTTTCTACAGGTAAACAACACATTCTTATTGGTTGTTCCATTTCTAAGCTGTGAATCCAATCCAATCCTTCTCTGCAGAGTTCAATCAGGTAGACATATTGAGGTAATGCCACTGAACAGCCAAGCAACCAATCAATGTTTATTATGATGTTGAGCCCTTCTGATGGTAAAACAAGTCTGTCATTTTAAACTATGTCATTTTCTGGCAATATCCTATTTGAATTAGGCCTCAGAAGGAACCTACAAAAAAAAAAAAAAAAAAAAAAATCATATTCTACTCTGTTTTCCAGTGTGCACTGTATGGGTTAACAAAGTTTGACAGGGGAAAGGACACCTATTTCACCCAAGGATTATTTCCATTCAAAAGAGGGCTCTGGTTGAGGCATGTAGCCGGTTGAGATTTTGTTGACAAGGGTATCTCTTGTGCATTGTGCCCATTGTGGTTTTACAAAAGCAGAATTACCATTAAAATCAGAGTATTTCTAGGAGGGCTCCACTGCATGGTGAGCTGCTCCCATAATCCTATCTTCCTAATGGGGTCAGTGTGAAGCCTGAGCAGCAGGGATGTCTTTTGTGGCAAAAATGAATTTTGGGTTCTGAACCATCCAGAGGTCATTCTCCTTTGCTCGAGTTATATCCTCTAGCTGTGTTTACAACTGCTTTCTGGTAGGTGGTATTTGCAGGGCAAATCCCACCTGATTCGAAGGCCAGGTATTGAATTTGCAGAGGAAATGCAAGACTTTCCCATCTCTTTGCTTCTAATTGGAGGCCGCAGGCCGAGGGCTATCCTCAGGATATTGATCTGCTGAATACGTAAAGGGTGAGTTTGTAACGTCTCAGGTATTGTATCAATTGGCTCTGTTTCTTTGTTTATTTATTTAATTTACAGAAATCAGCTGGGTCAATATGATAATACATCCTTAGAATAGATGATTCATCCTTAGATAGGAGTTCCCTGAATAAATATTAACACCATTTGAAAAAAAGAAAGAGAATGAAAAAATACATATGTTTATGAGTTATGTTTAAGAACGAGAGTAAATCTGCCCCAGTATGTCTGCAAAACATACATTGGGAATTTATTGAGAATTTACATAACCTTGTGTTTGGCACAACTTCAAACCTCTGTTTATCTTGGTAGCATCAACAAAACACCAGTTCAAATCTGAGCAATTGAAACAGGTGAAAAAAACAAACAAACATTCAGATCACCTTTACCTTGATTAGACCTAGGAGATCAATAACAGATGGTTGGTCATGTAATCAAATGTTCTCAGGTGATAAAATCTTGGCAAATCCATATAATTGTTTCTTTCTGAATGCACAGAAGTGCTATAATTAATGTCTTCCTCCTTTTCTAAAAATATGAACACAAACAAAAGGGCAAAAATGCAATAATGCAATCAGAGATTTGTGTATTTGCTCCAGTTCCTCTGCATCTCATGAGACCAAATACTTATAATTAAGATTAGCCTAAGTAACTAAAGCTGGGTATTCATTTTGTCCATGTTATGCATTGCTGAACACCTACTGATTCTATTTAGAACAATAATGCTTTGTGGAAATAAACTATATAAATTCAGAAGCTTTTTATAATTGTGGTCTTTAAACGAGCCTGAAGAATTTGCTTTTAAATTAGGAGAATTAATAACGATGCCCCCGCTGGACGCATGGTACTGCACTCACAATTATTCGTGGGTCTGAAAGATTTTAAAGTCAATTAAAAATCCAGGTAATTATGCCTTTCGTGGGATTATTCACCTCTAAAGGGACGTTTACTTTTTTTTTTTTTAATGGTTTCTGTTATTATGCATTTGCCTTAATTAATATAAAACTATTGATTAGATACTCCTTTTTTTAAGAGCAGAAGTCATTATCATATTTGAAGAAGTCTATTAGTTTCCAATCACAGTCCAATTTTTCTGCATCCCCCCGTCAGATAATGAGAATGACCTCAATGAAATCTCAAAGAGACCAACTAACCATTAGGAAGGTGTCCAGCTGTGTGCTGTGCTAAAGCATCAGGTCTGAGGAAGTATTTTCTTCCTCAGCGGCTCCTTTAGATTTATTTATCTAATTAACGATGTAGGGAGTCCTGCACAGTCATCTGCATTTAAAACTGAACAAGACATAGAAGCTAATGCAAAACTCACTGGACCATTATGGTTATGGCCACGTGCCTAAGTGTGATGGTGAATCTTCTGGTGCCACAAAGTGCTTCTGTTCTTGTCCAGGTGAAAGACAGATTTCCTGATGGAATATTAAGGGACTCTCCATGATGGCAAACTTTTTAAACGTATTGTTTTGGCTGGTAATTGTTGCAAGAATGATGTCATGAGCATTGACGTTAAAGCCACTACTAGCACTACACATGGCACTTTTCTGCTTTTTTTTAATCACTTATTAAAATATAAAACTAGTTTTTAAGCAGCTAGCAGGAATGCACAAATTATGTCATTGCTGAAACAAATGTTTGGACCCTTGAAATTTAGTGTTTGTTTACAGTTCGGTTAAGAGATTTTTTTTTTTTTGGTGTATGCTACCTATGTTTTATTTATTTTCCTCTTCTGTTTCTTTTGTGAATGTGTGCAGGTTAGATTGTAATGCTTTGAAGCTCTTGACCTTTAAACCCAGATCTTTATCCAAATTAGACCTCAACCTTCCCGAAGGGGTCTTGTTGGATTATTAATTCTTCTTTTTCAGTTTTTGGAAGTTAAACACAAAAGTGGACCGTTTGGATATTTTACAAAAAAGTTATGCTCACTCTCAGTAAAATCCCAAACATACCTGTTAATGTTGTAAACATACCCTTTGGCTGTGTGTTTACAGGTGTACGCCCGTATTCCACAGCTAGAGTAAGCTCTAAATTTAATCAATGTTTCTCTAAATCCCTTCTAAGTTTGTCTCAAGGTTCACAAGCACCTCAGGAAACAGAGAGCCTTAAACAATTCATTCATTATCTTTAAATGGCTCCATAGTACTGGCATTTCTATTTCAGTATCTTTTTGTGTTCTCTAGAGCAACTTAAAGCGGGTTGACGCTATGTTGCATTACATGTCACCATACATCATTTCTCTTGATGGAACACAAGTGAGGCCCATGTGGTTCCACTCGACTGTCGCCGTCGCTGCATCAAGATGCTGAGTTCAGACTTAACATCTAGTTTTAATTACAGTGACCGTAATAACAGTTGCTAAACCATTTAACTCTAGTTGGATTTGTTTCACAGATATTTGCTTTAGCAGCTATCTGATTTCAGAGAGAGAATGAGGAGCAGGAGGGGCAGTATGTAGAGAATGAAAGAGGTCAAGTTGGGGGGGGAGGGGGTGCACCAGGACATTTTCTGGAATGGTAGAATTTGTTTGCAGAGTCTGTTCTCCTAACAGTCTGAAGATCTGACATTTGTGCAATCCAGAATCCAATGGGGTGCTTAATGTGAAGTTCTATGTTATGATTACTTCTTAATTCTTCTAACAGTTTTATTCACATCAACAGTTACAGTGTGAATGTTATAGAAATTACAGTACAGTACAGTTTTTTATTTACTTACAAAGGTCTTAAAGAGGTTCCTTTAAAACAGTCTTTCTTTGGTGTGGAACCATTTGATAATTGGCTCTGTCTCAATCAGAGACCTTTTAGGGACCTTTTAAATACACCCTGGATGTATCTGCTCTAAATGGTGATGGGGAACCCCTCTGCGACCCTAGTAGAGGATTAGGCGGAAGATGATGAGATGAGATTAATCTTAAGAAACTTGAAAAGAAAGTTTAGGTACATGTGATGATTGATCAAAGTTTACATTTTATTGATTAATTTATATTATCCATCCATCCATTATCTTCCGCTTTATCCTCTATGAGGGTCGCGGGGGGGTTCCCCATGACTATCCAGGGGAGAACGTTTCTGGCGCTGGGCAGATACACCCAGGACAGGGCACCAATCTATCGCTGGGCACACACTCACTCACACAGACATGCATGCAAACACACTCTATATGGGGCAATTTAGAGAATTCAGTTGACCTTGATCCATGTTTTTGAACTGTGGGAGGAAACTGGAGAACCCGCAGGAAACCCACACGGACACGGGGAGAACATGAAAACTTCCACACAGATCACGATTCGAACCAGGAATCCTTAGTGCTGAGAGGCGAACGTGCTAACCACTAAGTCATTTATACTATTATGTTTTAATTTAAAGTGTTTAATAAAGGTTTAAATGTTTAATAATAATTTAACTTATCTGAAACTAATTGAATTTGGAAAGTGACTCATGCTTCAGAGCGTAGAAATAAAACACACACACACACACCCACACACACAAAATACATTAATACAATATTTTAAATATAATAAACAGAGCAGCGCGGTAACTGTAGAAGTAATTCTGTCATTTTTACTTTATGAAAGGGTCCTGGGTTAGATTCTCAGTATGTACTGTTTGTGTGTCTGCACTGCCTTGAAATGTGACCTGTCAAAGTACAATGAGGTGATTTCCTCCAGCAGCTAACAACTATAATTTGAATAAGCAGATTGAAAAAAAAAATTCTGCTCATCAACAAAATATTTAAAAAAAAAAATGTATAAGAAATAACAAAAAACTAATGAATTACATATAATTAATTTTGATTTTATTTGTGAACCAGTTCTTTTCTCCAAGTTTGTTAAAAAAAATAACTGCATTAAAACAGGTCTTCTTGATTTAACACTGAAGAAGTAGGACATGCGTAGCCCTATGGACTGAAAGATTTAAATTTTAGGTCCTAGAATTGCCAGTCTGTCAATCCTGGTACAAAGACCCGACATTGGTTTGCTGGTATTGTGAGAAGTTAAATGACTCAAGCAGTTAAGTTGCTCAGGTTGAAGGTGTCTGCTGAAACATCTTCTGTATTAAGAACTAGCAATAATTCATGTCTGCCTTGTTAGTATTATTTAATTTTTTGTGATAGACTTTTACTTTTTCTTCCTGATCACCTCAGCATGTCCCAAATGCAAATAAGTAGGGGCAATTTAGAACAGCAAATTCAGGTTAAATCCATATTTTTGGACTGTGAGAGGAAACCGGAGAACAAGGAAAAGCCCATGCAGACACAGGGAGAACATAGAACCTCCACCCAGATCGGGATTCAAACCTGAATCCCCAGCACGGGAGAATTATAGTACAGGTTATTTTTAGAAAAACGCATAATTAATAATGTATAATTTAAAACATTAGATTCCTGTGTGAATGCATGTGTTTGAGTGTATATGTATGTGTGTGTAATATAAATATGTATCAAATTGTGGGATTTATGACTTTTGTGTGGGATGTCGCCTCAATTGAGAAACCAAGATATTGTCCTTACAAAATAAAGCCAGGTGAAATTGAGTTAAAGACGTGTTTTGAGGCTGATGTTGGTAGTAGTTGTGGGTGAGGAAATCTATGTGTTGTCCTCACAATGCATATAAATTTCACTCTCTCTCTCGCTCTCGCTCTGTCGCTCGCTCTCTATCTGTGTATATGTATGTGTATGTGTGTGTGTGTGTGTTTGTGTGTTTCTTTGTTTCCGAGTCCATTTGGCTTTTTTGGAATGAATGTACTGAATGTGAACGTGCAGTTGATGAAATTGTTGGGCTCTTCTCCAGGACCGTTCTGAAGTTGCCAGTCAGTGCTGATGAAAACATTTTAGTAGACGTAACCTTCCATTGTTTGTTTACAGCTGTCTGGCTGTATTCCACAGCAGGATTTAGCCTTGAATTCAGTAACAGTTCTGCTAAATCCTGCGTAAATCTGTGAACACTGCCCCACTAAAAAAAACTATAGATAAAATATTTCACTTAAAAAAAAATGCACATAATTGTACATGTAAATAAATCATAATTAAATAATATGTACATAATGAAAATGTAAGTTGTAAGTTTAATAATAGCCTCTAACTCCCAAAAATGTACATATATGATCAGTTTCTATACTATGTGTGATCAGTCACATTGAATTACTTGTATAAAATTGTAATAAACTTGTATTTTTAAATAAACAATTAATATATTTTTGTAACAGCTTACATATGTATATTAGTAATATATTCTACCTATATTATATTCAATGTTTATTTAATCAATTTTGTGACATAAATAAATGGTCTGCGCACTGTATGCTACTGAAATTTTTATATATAATACTATTTACCAGAAAAATATCTTATGGTACACGTGTATTTATATTACTGACTGATTTATTTTATTTATTTTTTATTTATTTTTACTTTTAAATAGTGATAAATGTTATGCAATAGTATATAAACTCTTTAAATTGTAATGACTTTCTAAAACTCTTTAAAATTATATTTAGTTTATAAACGGTGTAAATTTATATAACCTCATTAGATGCATGATAGACAAAATAATCTTTATCTAATGTTATGTAATGTATTATAACCGCATTAAAATGCAATAAAATGGCATTAAATACTTTTAAATAAACTATATTATTTATATGCAGAGAGCTGTATTTAAAACATTTAAGATTCAAGTTTTTTCTTTTTTTAAATTATGTAATGTATATAACATATTTAAATATACAATTTATATAATATTGTTAGAAAATTTGAATTGGTTTAATTCATAACTTATATAATATTACATGACCTTAAAAACACATTACAATTTTAAACAATAATTAAATATTTTTTAATCAATAAAACAAAAAATGCAATATTATATAAACAAAATAATATAGAAAACAAATATTTCACAAATATTATATTATTATTATTATTATTATTAGTTTAACACTGTAGTACCTTAACTTTAATTACTGTAATATTGTAGAACTTAATGTAATATTGTACATTGGTACAATTGGTACATTGGTGTTACAAAAGTTATGTTTATTTCATAAATGTGATTTACTTTGTTTTGTTGTATTATCTAACTTTATTAAATATAAAGTTGATAATAATGTTTTTATTTTTTAAAGTCATGTTCATTGTGAACAATTTCATTAGTTGCACAATTGAAAAAATGTATTACAGTATTACAATAAAGAAATTTGTTATTGAATGATTAAAAATATATTAATTCATTACTTACGTTACCTGTCCCCTTAAATACTGCATGGTATGTATTGTTACCTTAAAACTGTTATCCAATTGGTTGCTTGGATATGAGTTTAAATGCACACATGCGCGCACACACACACACACACACGCACACACACACACAGTGTGCGTATGTGTGTGCAGGCGTATTTTAGGTTCATATCCAAGCAACCAATTGGATAACTATATATATATATATATATATATATATATATATATATATATATATATATATATATAAATAAACTTATTTAGGGTGTTTGACTCCTACTGCATCAGACTGTACACATGTTTTTACTTTAGGCAACGCTAATGCATAGTCATCGCCCCTTCTTTGAGATTCCACGAATATTTGCCACGAAGCAACCTTCCTGCCATGTGTTTTCTCTTTTGTCTTGTGAAGGGGGTTTGATCATCATGTAAAGTTATGCTTACTAAAACATCGGTGTCGCCTTTTGGTCCTGCTGCTTTCACCTGGCGACTGTGAGTCAATTTCAGATTGCTCCACCATTTGTAAACGTTATATTAAAGCCAGGTGAAGAGAAACTCTTTGTGCTTCACTGAGTTGATTTCCTTCAAGTCTGGATCAAATACCACTAGAAACAGACTAGCATGTTTTTGCTTCACTGCCATGACCCCTTTTATTTTAGTTTAATAGTCAGGGGTTGGGGCTCACTGGCTGTGTGACTTGTTACCAAGAGCTGGCAAATTGAATAACATGAAACATTTTTGTATTGAACATGCAGAGAAGCAAACCTGAATGAGTCTACTGCCATTAGCAAGACTTTTTTCTCAGCATTTAGCTGTGCAAGTGACGCCATGACTTCTGCCTTTCTGTTTCTGATTGAGGTCAGGTTTAAAGAGGTAGAGAGGTAGAGAAATCGAGAAAAAGAGAGAAAGCAATCCACACTTTTTTTTTTTCATTTCTTTTTTGTTGCATGCAAGAGTTACAGCAAGAGAAAATGTCTATGGTCATTGGCTGAATAGAGCGGACTGCCTACTGTGAGAGGGATCACCTCTAAATACCCACCACTCACACACACACACACACACACACACCACCACCATCAAGTTAGCCAGAAGGGCCATGTTAGCAGGTCAAATGGAGAGGAAAATGGCTAAAACTGAATATGTAGAAAATCTATTTTGTCCTAAATACTTTTCATAAAAAAATTCATTAAAAAAATTATTTCAGTCTGGTAAAAATTGTAAAAATTCTTCTTAGTGTATGACACCGTGTGTGATTCTGTGAGTTATTTGATAGAAGCATATCCACATGTAAGGACAAAATGCCAAAATGAATAATGAACCATTGTTTAATTTAATTTAGGGGTAAATATGTAAATAAATCTGAATAATAATTTTTTAAGCTAATTCCAATTTTCAATACAAACTTTCCACACTTTTCTGAGTGGGAGATTTGATGATAAAAAGCACAATTTTATTAAAATCACAACAAATGCAGGACCTGGTGATAAGTATGAACTGCTTCATTAGACTGTATAGGAAATAGTATATAAACCAAATTTGTTATTATTTAGTTAGTAAATAGTGACACTGGCTAATGTTGATCAACTAACACAATTCAATATACATTTTAATTTATTTATATTTTTTTGTTAAGTCGTTTGCTGTTTTATGGCCACCCTCGTGGTCTTTAGGTTTACAATATATATACATTTTAAAATTATTTTATAATTAATTTTAAAATAATTAGCTTTTTGCACTTAAGATAACAGCTCAGGTGCAAAATAGTGAAATTTTTTCGCTGCCAGTCTAATTTTTCTACATTTTATCTGTAAAAGAAAGCAGGGTGTAAGTTACCATAGAATTAATAAAGATCGTGCAGCCATCACAGCAGTTTACTAGTAACTAATCATTTTAAAGTAAATTGAAATTGCAGAAATGTTTAAAATGCAACAATTAACACGGTACTTACTAACTGGACCCTGACTAATTCTGTAAAATCAACAAAACAAGTACATTTAAAACAAATGCAGATGGAAATGCACTGGTTTATGAGAAATCAACTGAGACAAACTATAAAAATTTTGAACACACAACAATAGTGTAATTAGCTGCTGAGTGATTACAGATACATGTTTAAGATACACAACAGATTCAGGACAACAAATTTTGGTTTTATTGCTCGGCTGGTTTATGTTTAAAGATGAACGGTCACCAGTAGGACCATGAAAACATGTTTCATTTGCTAGCAAGCATCATTTAATGTTGAGAAATCAACACATTTTTTAAAGCAAAAAATAATAAAGCATTTTTATGAGATAAACAGAAGCTGTTTGAGACCTGCACAAATAAATGTAATGTCAAGACCTCAACAAAAACATAAAAATATTTGTATTGCAAAAAATAATGTACATGTTGTATTTAGGTTTCTATCATCAATTAATTGAAATGCAGTACAAATGTTTAGCACTAAATACAGAGTACTATTTTATGATGGAAAATAAAAAAAAACGTACAAAATCACTTATAAATGTTAAAACACAACAAAACCTGTTATCTGGTAAACAAACTCTGGCTCATGTGGGAAGACGGGTTAATGAATGATACAGATTAATTACTAACTGGATAATGATGTATTCTGGAAAATCAACGAAAACAAGTAAAAATCTGGACAAAGTTCATTCAAACCTAATGCTTGATGAGTTTGTAAGACAGTATGGTATTATGTTGGGAGACAACTAAAATCGAAAGATTCAACAAATGGTCAAACTACAAACGATCATGACCAGCTTTTTTATTGCAATTTTACTTTTAACAGGACCAATCTTTTTTTCTGTGTAATGCTGTTTGTTCTTCAACTTTCAAACAACAATGAGACCTACACTGACCAGTTAAAACCACAGACCAACAAACAGTTAATATGATTTGTGTTTACATCGCATTCAAATCTCTATATGCTCCATACGATGTAACTATTTGAATTGGAACTACATAATTTCCTTACACCCTGTACAACATTATGGCATAGTGCCTGGTTACCAGATTATACTTTTATGAAAAAATCGTAATGTCATTATCATTTTTTAAATTGCTTTACAATATTAATGTTAATAATTTAGGCTAAATGTATTTCTACCTGTATACAAAGTTTTGGAAGATGTAGAGCTAAAATCTAACAATATGTTTGCTTTAAGGGTTATACTTAAGCAATTACAACTGTTTTTGTTGATTTTGCTATAATGGTGGATTAAATTGTAAAAGATATTGATCAGGACATAAATACTTATTTTGCAGGAAAACTTTCAGGTATGACTGGCTCATTGAATAAGTGCTTACTTCATTGATATTAATGTAATTAACATAAACACAAATGATCTAATCCTTATGCTAGTGGTCATATTGGAGGTATTACTGGCAATGGTGGGCATTATCCAACTAAATAAAAAAGGTTGGGAAGTTTAGTTGTGTAGTTTAAGATGAGCAATCTATCCACTATTATTATAATTATTATAATTATTATTATTATTATTATTATTATTATTATTATTATTATTATTATAATATAAACAGCCGTAGTAGTAGTAGTATTCGTAGGAGAAAAAATCTGAAAAATAAATCCGGTCCGGTGTGGAAATCCACGTCACGTTTTCTTACCAACTCGCCCGCCTCAACGGCTTGCCTGTGTGTGTGTGTGTGTGCGTGTGTGTGTGCGTGTGCGTGTGTGTGTGCGTGTGTGTGTGAGCGTGCGTGTGTGTGTGAGCGCGTGTGTGTGTTTGAGTGAGTGTGTGCGTGCGTGTGTGAGTGAGTGAGTGTGTGTGCGTGTGTGCGCGCGGGCTGCGTCTGCATCACCTTTTCAGAAAGCCGCTCTCTCCGCTCGGAACGAAACCTCCAGCTGCCGAGCGGCAGCAAATCTCCCTGAATAAAAGCCGCACCGCTTTTTTTTCTCTATAAAATTCTCCCAGTCTGCCTCCCAAACCAGCGGCGAGGTGCGCGCTTTAAAAGCACCTCTCATTGTGCGACCCGTTTATTGTAGTGTTTGGGTTTTTCTTTGGTTTGTTTGAATAGCTCTCAGAGCGCGTGTTGCTTTAGCGCTGACTGCACCGGAGAAGCCCCCGCCGCTCAGCGCGCGTGGCTGCCAGGTCTCCAGCTCGGACTTTTCTCACTGCGCGCCCTCGTTTCTGCGGCAGCGAGCGACCCGGACGCCGCGAAGTTCCCGCTCACGCCCCTGTGCGGCCAGCCCGCTGCGGTGGAGCATGTGCCGCGGCAGCAGCGCTCTGCTCCCCGGTGACGGTGACGCTTCAGCCTGCGCTCTGGTCTCCGTTCCTCTGATTTAAATCTGACTCAGGTAAAAACTCCATGCTCACTCTACACCAGCCGTCCGTCCCGTCGTCATGCATCCAAGTTCCGATTTGAGAAGCAACTTTGAGGGCGAGCTTATCTCTCACACTGCGCTCGGAGGCGACGCGCACTCGGCGCATTGTGACATCACAGACAAATCTCAGTTTTAATGCAAGCGGACGGGCCGCGCAGTCGACATAAACTGAAAGCAATGTTGTGGATCAAGTGAGAAAGCAGGGCGTTAAAGCAGAAGGGAATCCTCCGTTTAAGACGTTCGTCAGGTCTAAACATATTCGGAGTCTTCAGCCACCAGCCCGTGGATGAAAAGCAACCAAGAGCCTGCCGAATCAGGTACATAAGTGCATGTTAAGTTAGTAAGTTTTATTTGCGTTTTAAAGTCCGCTTGATTACCAGCTCGTGTGAACACCCCGAATCATTGATCCAAAAACTTTTAAAGGATTAATCTTTAAGCGCCCGACAAACAGCAGCGCACGTAGCGGATTACAGCAGAACCCTAAATAGAATGAACTAAAACCGATGATGCTCAAATATAGCGCTAAACACGGCTTATCGATCCCGCCAGCACTGCCTCGTACATTTAGACCACCAGTCCGGGGTGAAGCCCTGACTCATTAAATCAGTCTGTTCACACACTCCTGTTCCACAGCACCAGCATTAGAAGTTGGCAGGAAAGACGTTCAAGAGTTCAATACAAGCTCCAGTATACAGCCAAAATCCACCGCTGCTGCTCTCCTGTGGACTCTCATTCATCACTCACAGCAAACTTTTAGACAGCCCCAGAGAATAAAAGCTCTAGTGTGCAAAAAAAAGCCCTGTATCATTATTTAGGACTGCAGGTTAGTTCTAGCAAAAAAAAAAAAAAAAAAAAATTGAAATATAAATAAATAGGGTACCTTGTAGGGAAACAACATCCAGTGTAAAACACATTGCAACTCCAAGTAACATAATGAGAGCTTGTGTTGCCTGGTATTAGAAAACTACACATGTCTGTTATAATGGTAGAAAGTATAAATCACTTTATTAAAGCTTTATTTATTTGTCAGCCATTACATCAGCCCAGGATTACATGTAGCCCCCCCCCCCCCCCCCCCCCCAAAAAAAAAAAATGTAAGCAGAAACACGAGAGCCCCCCCCCCCCCCCCCCCCCCCCCCCCCCCCCCCCCCCCCCCCCCCCCCCCCCCCCCCCCCCCCCCCCCCCCCCCCCCCCCCCCCCCCCCCCCCCCCCCGTATTTTACATAGCATTTTACAGCCACGCACTTTGGCCCCAACAGAAAAGGTTTCGGAATCACTGCACGTGTGAACGCAGCTTGTTTGAAGCCTTGGCATTAGCATTTCAAAGTGGCCCCTGCACTGTTTCAATAAGAGTTACTCCGGTACTATGTCCTTTAGTTTCAGTGGGCCATGTAGAGCAATTAGGTCAGGAGGTGCATTTGGTTCTTTTGGCCCTTTGCTTTGTCGTGTTTGAAATCCTCGGCAGTTCTCTGTCGGTTCTCTGGTTTGGACCAACCAGAAAACCACTTAAAACGATTGTGACTCGCATAGAGATCCTTAGAGAACCACTTTATTTGCCGCCCATGTTTGAAATGTTTGCAACAGGGCGTTCACGCAGTCCTCATAATCTGTAGGTTATATTTTATATTTAACTATGTTCATAAAATGCCTTTATTGCTTTGTTTCATTGGAAGAAACTTTGCATTTGAAACCTGCTTTGAAAACCTGTTAAAACTTTTGCAAACTTTTTTTTTTGGCGGAGTTTTTTTTTTTTTTTTTTTGGATCCCATGATTTAAGTGTTTCTCTATCACATGGGATGAAAATTGTGTCTGTGGATTTGTGGACAAATGTGGCAAAATCATTTTAATGTAAATTAAAACATGAAAAGAAAGGAGAAGATACACAAGCTATTCAATTTCCTAAAACACAACATTAAAACTGTAAAAAATTATTTTTGCAGCGATACCATCCATAATAAGTCTAAACTGGAAAAATGAGAAGTCTAAACCAGAGATCTATTAATTTCATTCTATTGCCTTTAATAATAGGAATGCATACGAGGCTCAGAGAGTCACCCAAACACACTATATATATATATATATATATATATATATATATATTAGTAGGAGAGTAGAGCAGTGAAGAAAGGAGAGAGTGCAAGCAGGAAAGGGAATAGCCTTGTGCGCAGAAGTGGAGAAAAAAGCGATTAAACATAATCAATGCCGTTTCCTTACAGCTGAGCCACGCGCCCCGCAATGTAATAATCCAAATCAGGCCGTGAGTGTTACGCAGCCGTGTGTTTGCACTGTGTTCGGAACTCACGCTGTGTTGATAACTGCACGCCGTTTTAAAGCAAATAAACAAGGCTCTAACACATTTTATACGACATACTTGAAACGGGGGCCTTGGTAGACTTTTCTGTTTACGAGGGGGTTTATTTTACGATTGGTAATCAGTGCAACAATCAGGACCTGGCAGTGGCATTTCTGATCTTACATGCTGCCGTTTCAAACTGGAGAAGGAGACGCACAACGCCGTTCTAATTCGGTTCAGACACAAAACGAAAACAAAAAGCCAGGGATGGTTATAAAAAGGATTTTTTTGTTCCTGTTATTTTTTGTTTTGGTGGCTGAAAGGTTTAAACTAATCCCATGGCAATGATGAGTAAATTCAGTGTATTGTTATTGTGGAAAAGTGTTATAAATAAATTTCCAACCTGAGCAGATAAACCGATTTATTCTTCTACTACTTTTCCATTTTTATCCAACCAAGAAAGACTAGATTTGTGCTAGAAGCTGAGGGTAAACGCAGAGCGTGGCCTGACCGCAGCAGCAGCAGCTCAGTGGGGAGAGAATGAGGGAGAGATGAAGGTGGCGAGGAGGAGAGACTGAGGCCAGGGTAGCAATGAGAATTCGCAGGCAGCTGCCTGGGAGAAGGGCTCGCGCCTCTCCTGGATTACACCCCAGCACATCACGTCCACACTTAAAAGCCCCATTTTCACTGAGACAGACTTGTTATTTCAGGATGGCGAGGCGAGATGGGCCGCGGTGTAATTTCCCCCTGCAACAGCGTCCTTGACAGATGTGAGAAAAAGTACGGCAGAATGAAAGGGAACACAGGCTTCATAGAAGCGTTTTAGCTCAGTACGAATCTGTCTGTACATTCACTAAGAGGAATTGCATATCTGAACGTTACGTTGGCTCGGAGAGGACAGAAGCCCAAAAATAGCAAGACGGATGGATTCATTTTGTGATGCGGGAAAAAGAATCTATTTTAAGCATAGTACCATGGGTTTTTCTTTCTCCTTGTGGTTAATGCAACAGTGCGTCTTTGCAGCGAGACTGATCGCCCTGCTGTTTTCCTAACACTCAAGAGGCTTGACTGAGCGATTCTGAAGTACGTTTCTTATTGGCGCTGTCCAGTTTCGGCTTCGCCATGCCTGTCTTAATCCTCAATTTATCTAGTAGCTCGTGCTCTTTATAGATAAGGCACCTGCTAATGAGCAATTCAAGCTTTAAAATTGGCTGAACCACAGGCCCAGGTCCTGCTTTCCTGTCATGGTGGGTGATGCTGCAGATTTGATGCAGTCGATTTGAGATTTGAGACATATATTTTTACTGTCGGTGATATGTATAACAATATGTAGTTTTACTAATGAAATGTAAAAAAGAAGCAGCATGCTAACGCCTTCATGCATATGGATGGGAAAACAAACAGATTTTCTTTTTTAACAATTCGCAAGGCATGAAATTTTTTTTATTTACATACATTGTGCTGACCGTTATTTGCATGCCAGATCCACTACTACTAAATAGCTGCCCACTGTATTGATTACCATGTACTTATAGGGTTAACTATAAACTATTCAATTACTTATTGTTTATTTTATATTATGAAGTCATAATGGACTAGACAATTTTTTCAATAGGAACATGGATCCATCATAAAATTAAGTGCTTTTGTTAAAAACATTTTTAGTTGTTGCTCAATAGCATTTTTTAATAAGACACTGATCTTAAAATTTCTTGGTTGTTGGTGCTGTATTTATCTATTTAATATTAAACACTTAATAGATTATGCATATACTGTAAACTATATACGTGCAAATGATTTGGTTCAACAAAGAACCCTTTTTAATGACAAATTCAAACCAACGTTGTGTTGAAGGCAATGTTTTTTTTTGTTTTTTTATTTATTTTTTTTTTTTACATAATTGTTTTTATGTATTAACAAATATGATCAAAGCATTTATAAAAACCTCCACCGCAGTGTTAGATTTGGTTCTTTTTTTACTTTGGTCTAGTAAAGACCTAGTTGATGATGATGCTTCAGAATTTTCATTAATTCCAATGTTCGGTGGCAAGACACACCCAAAACACTTCTTTTTGTATAATCCAGTCTCATTTCAAATGTTTGCTCAGTTCTGTTTAAACCACTTATTGTGTTTTTCTAAGTTTTAATAACTAAACACATCCTGCAGCATTTTTTAATTTTAACTGTGGGGTGAAAATTTTAATAATATGCAATAGATGTGCAGTTACGCTTGTCCTAACCATAATTCATGTTTTATTGTTTTTACAATATAGCAAATATCAGTAGCTTAATTAACATTTAAATTAATTAATAAAATATTTTAAAAAAGGGAATTTATTTTTTATCTAAAAATTTTTTTACACAACGCTGTCTTTACGTCTTTTACATTGTACGTAGATTTAATGGGTTAAAGATAAAGTTAGTCAAAAATGCACCTTAGTGTAGTTCTGTAATAGAATCTATTTGGTTCTTGTAAAAAAAAAAAACTTGACAAATGGGTCTTTGACTATTCTTCATGGTGCCAGCATGTAGTGAATAATTACTTTCACCACAAAGGCACTTTCATATACAGTTAACATATATGGTGGGAAAAACTCCTGTTATAAATCCCTCCTTTGGCGAACACAAACTCACTTAACAAAATTCCTTCATAAGGTGTATTTTGAAAAACTTCACCTCTTCTTGTGATTTGTCACCTTAGTAAAACAAAAAAAGAAAAACTTGTAGGATTATTTATTAATGAAAACACCATCTGAATTTTTTTTTGTGTGTTGAATTTTTGGATTTTAAGTTTATTTCTGATTAGATATTGAATTACCGATGCTCTCAAGTTTGGCTGTTTCCAGATGTATATTGTATATATTAGTATATATTGTCTTATACTTTAAATAAGACAGTATAATTTTAATTTCCACCAACAAGATGGTCACAATTAAACCAGATCTTCTTCATTTGTTGGACAAACCATTAGACTTAACATGCTGGTTTGGTGGTATTGATGCTCATCACTGATATTCGTCTAGAGCTCTGCTCATTTGAAACCATTTATCACACATAGTACAGGAATGGCAGGTCAAATGTTCTTTGTCCCCCTCTTCCAGCAGCTGTATCAAGTGAGATGTAGATAGACTTGGTATCCCATATACATAGAGGGCTGGGAAAGCAGGTTCAGACAATGATGCATTGTTTAAAGAAAAGCTATAAATGGGCTGTGCTCAATGGCTTGCTGTGATTCTCATCCCGAGCACAGTGCATGTACATGCTGACCAGACAACTGCCGCTTTCGTAACTGCTGCTGTCCTCCTGGCAAGAGTGAGCCACGGAGGGCACCAAGAGCTCAGACTACTTAGAGAAATTTAATGGACAAAAGATTTAGGTAGCAGTGTGTATGCTAGAAGCCTGGTCCCATTGGAGTTCAGCTGTACCGTCTGCTTCTGCCAAGTATGGGATTTATTATGAAGTGACAAGCGCAAGCATGGACCTCGTGTCGTTGTTCATGGCTGTCGCTGGCGCTCACTAGCGGACCTTCAGGTTGTAACTTAAGAGGTAGAGTATGAAAGGGGTGCCATTAACCTGCTGGACTGTGATGGCTGCAGATGAAAATCCATCTTCACCGCCAGCCTGTTTCACAGCTTGTAGTGGAAAGAAGGCATTTCTCTTTCCAGTTATCATTACACACACACACACACACACACAATCCAGTTAGTAGCAGAGACAAGCTTAAAAAATGGCATATTTAAAGAAGCCGATTTGTAAGTTGTGACTGTAGTGCAATCGTGTTTCTCTCACCTTGTTGCCAAGAGAGATTTGTTTGGGATGCAACTGAAACCTGCAAGTCAGCTGAAACTTGCTGCTATTCGTTTTGGTGACTTTGGTTTCATACTTTTACTTAAATAGCTGAAGGTAGTGCTCGTAAATCTTACAGTAGAACAAACATGCATTCATATCGAAAGTAACACCTTGTGGTCCAGCAGGTTCAAAATGAATGTCATATCTAATGCTAATATTTAACTCTCACTATCCATAATTTATATACCTCTTTTATGTAAAATGTAGTTTATCTGTAACATGTTTAGAAATTAGCCCAGGGAGTTTTAATTAATATTTTAGGATATAAAACCTAAATTAAAATTTGATTTTGTACTTTTATTCTTTTTATAATATTCAAATAGGTTTCTTTTTATATTTTGTAAAAGTTTCAACATAAAATTTTATGTTTCAGACTAAATGTAAGATTAATTTTACCAAAAGTCTTTTTAGCTTTTTAAAACAATAAAATCTAAAGGAATGCTTATTTTTGACATGGGAGTGTTAATGCAGTGTGTGTGTGTGTGTGTGTGCACGCGTGCCTGTGTTTGTGTTTGTGTGCGCCTGTGTCTGTGCCTTTGTGTGTGTGTGTGTGTGTGATGGGGTGTGTGAATGACAAACATTATGTTTTTCATTTAACCTCTATCTTTGTCCTGAAATTGTGTTTAATGGATAATTATATGGCGATATTTTAAAAACGCGTCTGTTTATTATTAAACCTTATACATTGAGTTTGGATTTTAATGAATAAAACATCTTAATAGTTCACTCATCTCACCGGGTTTCGGTTTGACACTGCGCTTTCAACTATGATATTTCTTTTCATAAACGTTTCGTCTTATTTTGTTTTTTTTCTTCATTCAATTTTTCGAAAGTGATATTTTTCTGTTGATCAGGATATGAATTAATTTTAGAATTACAATAAAATGTAATTTTGAATTTCTTTCATCAGAATAATTTTTCATTTTTAGTTATATCAGCCGACACTGATACTAATAACTATTTAGTTATTAGTATTTAGATTTGGTGTTAAATGAGGCAGACCGCACACATAACATTATTTACAGCTGCAGAAAGGCACTAAAATAAACTTTTAGTGTATGAGCATGCATGCATGCATTTGCACATGTGCGTGTGAGGTGAAATGTGATATAAAATTATGGAAAAATGCAGACATAAGTAAAAACAAATGTAACAGAATAATGTAAGCATTTTTAATAATTCTGTTACATTTGTTTTTACTTATGTCTGCATTTTGAAGAACAGATTTATTAGTGTTCCCCATTTTTAATTATTCTATTTAACATTTAAAATACAGTACCAAATAATTTATATACTTTTGTTCCACATCACAAGCAGGGTTTGTAAACAGCATGTTTGTGAGAAACTTTGAAACTGTGTTGAATCTTTCATGTTATTATATTGAGGGTTGTTTAAACTATTTTGTATACGTAATATTTAAAATATTTTACTATATAAAAACAATCTTGGTACCTTTTATTTTAATGTAATGCCGTTTTTGTTATATCTCGTGTTCCTGTAAAATTCTGTTTTCTGAACCTGAACCTGGCAAAAAAAAATTAATAATAATACATTGTGGGTTGGCTCTCAATGTGTATGACCCGCTGGTTTCCCTTAGGTGGTTGGTGTTTTATTTGCTTTTGTAAATTGGGTTAAACCGGCAGATTCCCACTTCGTATACGACCGCTTATGATGCTGTACACGCTGTGACCCTGATCAAGGAGAGGTGGAACCTGAAAAATAAAACAGATGTAATGTAAAATGAATTACAGCTGCTTTTGCTTGCTAAATGTCCACATGTGTCTCATTCACATCATATATTATTTTATTCTAAACACTGAGCCACTATCCTTGTTTCAACCTTGTTGTTAAATTAAACATCCACACATAAGCTAATATTAAGAAGCCTAGTTAATAAATTAAGTAAATAGTAAAATTTAGATTTTTTTCCAAATGTTTGGTAAAAAAAAATGTACCTTTAAGCTTTTACAAAAAATATTAATATTTGATTTAATGAAGAACTGTTCAGTTTCTGTAAGTTTGCAGTACTAACATCGACAGCATCTCTATCCTTGAATCTACCCAGCATTATGGTGGGATCCTACATTAAGTCACCACATTCAGAGTTAAAGCTCAAACTGATGCATGGTCATTATAAGCAGCACATTATCATGTATGTCATCCTGGAGTCAGCGGGTCACTCCGATTTGCTTTTCCCTCTGCATCCTAATTGCCAATGACATTTCCATCAGTCATTACAAGGAGCTGATTAACCATGAGCTTCAACTGCACTGACAGGAAACAGATCCAAAACTCATATCACCTAGCAGACCCTTGGGCTGACCATTGAGGTCCAGCCTCCGAGCCCGAGCCACTTAGCCGCATTTCCGCCTGTCTTTTTTCCCCTGTTGCGTGGTGATAAGATCTCTCTGGAATGTTTCTCCAAGCTCTCCACTTGTGTGTCTGGTTACTTTAGTGCAATTAAGTCAGGGATGGAAACATGCTTGATTTTGATTGATAGAAACACCACTTTGTTGCAAAACTGGGTATTGTCATTATTGCAATTCAACAATGTATAGATTTGGTCCCTAAGTAGCTTGTCTTTTTTTGTTTTAAATTGATTTCAGTTGTTTGTTTTTTACAGGTCAGTGCCTTCTGGCTTTGCTTGACCCATCTTAGTCTTACAATTTTATAGCCGTGTATTGCTGAATGGTTTGGAATTTTCTCCATAGTTTTTTTTATTCTCGGAACATAAAAATAAATGGTGGAAGAAGCATTTAGACTCAAAACACACACATTGATCAGTTCTCAAAACCAAGACCTGTGTTTATTGTAGAACACAACATGGCACGCTTCACTCAGATAATGGTCTAAGCCCCTAAATTAAAAAGCAAACATGCCTAAATGCCTTTTTTTTATTCATTTGAAAGCTAGATCTTCCGGGGGTAATGTCGGTTCCCAAACAATTCCTGAATTGGTTTCTGATGCTGTGTTTTACCCTCTGTGCTCGTGTTAGTCAGCTCGTGGTGGATTGCAGTGTATTCAGAGCGCTGCCTTGAATAAGCAGAGCTGCAGAGAGGGGAGGGGCTGTAAAAGGGAAGGCAGAAAAAGCAAGAGGGTGATGAGTGAATGGTGCATTTGCAGGCCGCTTGTCAAAGCAGAGGATGTTGCGAGTGGAATCCATTTCCATTCAGAATGATTTCTCAGCAGATTTTTTCCATTGATGGGACTGAGGGAGGATCGTTCCACCAGTCTGTTCAATCGCTCTGCATTGATACATTGGTTCATGCAGATGCAGAAAGCTGCCATGTGACATTATTCAGGCCAGAGGAACTTTACCAAAGTCCTTAGAACTGCTAAAGGAAGTTATCGCCTTCTTTTTGTAAGTCCACACTTACAAAAAATATCAAAGTAATAATCCTTTGAACACAATTGTGAGGCAGTTTCTGGTGTATTTTAGGATATGTACCTCGACAGCGGGAAAGTGTTTGCTAGTTACAGTCATTATTAAAAAAATTCTTATAACCACTTGAACATAAAGCTACATTAGGCAGCCACTAGAGGTACACAATTTTGATAAAAAATGGTTTCACAAAAGCCTTCATGGTGATTACGATATCAATGTGAAGTATGATAAACTACTGGATTGCAGTCTTTTTCTCTCTCTCTCTCTCTCTCTCTCTCTCTCTTTCTTTTGCTCTCTTTATTAATGCTCTCTCTCTTTTAAGTGTGGTATATTCTGATAAAAATCAGACTTTTTTACCGTGTGCTGAAACAAATAATTTAGGTTCATCTCTCAAATCTCATCCCTCAACCTCTCCTGGCTCAACTATTACAATGCTTTGCTTGCTGGTCTCCCATTTTGCATGATCAAGCCTCTTCAGCTGATCCACAGCTCTGCGGATCAAACCAAGCGAGCCCATGTTACTCCACTACTCATCTCTCTCGAATGGCTTACAGCCGCTGCCTGCATGCAAAACAGCCCTGACTGGCCTATAATACCATTTTAGGATCTGTTCTTCCTTATTCCCATTTTATCTACACCTCGACTTGCTCACTGTGCCTTAGTGATGACTGTCGTCTGGTACTTCAACCTCACCATAATGTTTCAAACTCTGTCCATGGAAAATATATTCAGCATCTGTCTGTCTGTCTATATGTCTATTTATCAATCTTTATCTATCTATTTATTTTAGAAAATTTATATCAGCAAATGATCACGATAGATACTGCAGTCCAGCTCGTTAACTCCTTTACTCACTGTGTTGTGTTTCATGCATATAAATGTGTTAAAAAATGTCAAAATAGCTAGTGTAAATTCAGATAACAGATAACGTCTTTTTCAAATGAGACAACTTATACAAATAATTATTATGAGACCATTTTGTGTAGTCTGCATGTACAGGACTCATTTTGTATTACAACAGTCATTTTATGCTATTATGGTTAAAATCATAAAATCATGAGAGTTCCCCTCATTTATAGGCAAACTTGGCAAAAGGATATAGATTTAGCAAAGGCATGCTGGATGAGAAGACTAATATTAAAGGATTATACTAAAATATGATGTTAAATTAGTATTATTACTAGAGTAATGTAACGTAGCTGGCAGTTCACAAGTGCTTTGATTGTTTTGCTTTTGTTTCAGCTTCTTGATTTTCTTTTATTCTTTTGTGTTTAATATGTAATACAGTACGTTGAGAGAGAATGCCGGCGAGGATTTATATTTTTTATCCAGTTGCTTCAAATTTAAGTCACACCCAGACTCACTGTAGCCTGAACTGTTTTGTATGGTGTTTTTTTTTTTATCCCTTTTAGTATCAGAATATTATTTACACAGCTGAAATTTTATACCGGTAAGAAATATGACTAATGTAAACTGTACATCTGGATTAGTCACTGTGCACTTACCTCACACTTGGTTTTTATATGTGGAGAAAGTACCCTACACTGGACTAGCTCCTAGAATTGAGCCTCAAATATAGTATAAGATCTTATTATAGGCCTTAAAGCTGTTGTTTTAAGGTAAAAAAAATATAATGCTTTTAAAGATCGGTTTTAAAATAATCTAACCACTGTATTTTTATCTGTATTGAAAGTACAACCCATGTCTGGAAGGATCATTGTTAAAAGTTGGCATTAATATGGATCTGTACTTGCTTTGGCTTTTGTTTTCGCAACTTTGCTTTGCCCAAGTCTCGTTACAGCAGGTGCATGTAGTATACAACTTAAATCTAATTAGTATAATTAAATTTAAAGAAGAGTTTGCCTTGGAAATGTGACCTCACACCCAAACGGTTTAACAATCTGGATTTTGTTTATTAACTAAGGTTGGAATATACTTTGGTTTATTTATCTGGTGGACATAAATCTTTATTAAGTAAAAAAAACTTTAAATAAAATCCAGTTTAAGGTACCACTCACGCTGTCCCTATATTTATGTTTCTATACCTCTAATGTTACATGTATACAAATTCCCCCAACAGTAGGCAACAAGAAGGAAATGGAGGCTCAGATCTCAGGAGTGCACTTCTTACTTCTTTCTCATTTTCTGACCAATGATTTGTTATTAGGACCATTAACAGCTTGTCATTTTGTGATTTAGGTTGTGTATGATTCAAACCCAAGTTCTACCAATTTGTCACTGTTGGGACCTTGAACAAGGTCTCTTACACTTAATGACCTCTGTAAGTCACACTGTAATAAGACTTCTACATGCTTTTAATATACTTTACGGGCTTTAACACTGGTTGTTGTTAATTATTAGTTAATATTGTTATTATTTCAACCATTTCTAAAGTATAGCATGTGGCCTAAAAACGGCATTGTATGCCAATAAGAACAATACGCCTTAGTGGTTGTTAAATAATTACCAGAGGAACTGGAGTAACAGGCCCAGGTCACTCCACACAGAAATACGACGCTGGACTGTTTGCATCTCAATTACACTGATGGCAGCGTTGCTTAACACATGTTAATGAAGCTAACGATCCAGTGAGAAAAGCCATGCCAGCTCCTTTTCCCAGTCCACAGCCTAACAGACCTCAGAGGAAGATAACCACACACAATAAAACTGGATGCCCCCGAAAAAAGCCGGCCATCAGCCACTGCTCTCCGTAAACCCACTTTCATTCTCTGTACTTGCTTAATGCTCTTTGTTTTGTATTGTTTAAGTCAGCATGCTTGGCTGAAGATGCCTTGAACTTAACAAAGATAAGCTTAAGACTTTAAAAAAGTGTTTTTCATTTTTATTATATATTTTTTTTTACATCATATGGTTTTGTGTATAAAGCATGCTTAAAAAACTAATCATCCATAAAGTCTGAATTTACTCATTTATCCCAAAAATTAGTAAATTAGCAAATCCTTCATTCCAGTGTGCTGAAATAAGTTTTTTAGAAGATACTAGCTATATATTTTTTATTCTAAGACAATAACTCATTGAAATAAATACAAATGTAAAAATCTATTTTGACTTACATAATTCCACAGTATTTGCTAAGTGCTTTAAAAGATTATCTGACATAAAAACAAGACTTATACAAATACTAAAACAATAAAGATTGTAGAAGTAACAAAAGTAAGAACCCATTATGTGAAAGTTTGTCTCATTAGTATGTTCCAACAATCACGATAGATTATTATATAATTATATATAATAATTATTATATATTTATTTATACAATTCCTTCTTTTTTCCTATTCCTTGTAATAATAACAATCATCCGAATACTTTTGTATACCAGAATATTATTATTATTATTATTATTATTATTATTATTATTATTATTTGTATAACACAGTACTATAATAATAATAATAATAATTATTATTATTATTTCATTTATTTTTTGGATTAGAAACATGTCACACTGATAGTTCAGGATATATTCCTTTGTCATGATAAACAGTACAGGATATGCGAATCTGAAAAACAACCCCACCTCTGACCCTCCAGCTGCATCTTTCTGCTTTCCTACTGATCTCTCTGTTAGCATTTAAAGTTTCTCAAGCACCCTATTCCTTACAGACTGAAACAATACTTTATTTTCTCAATGGGAACAGAAGCTTCTTACTGTTTGGAACAAAAGCAGCCCATCGAAATGGTTCGGTTGCTGGAATAGGTTTTTTGTCTTAGCGTGCCGAGGCAATCCCCGAGCCCGAACCTGGGAGCTAATGGCCTCACTGTTTTGCAGAAGCCTTTGAAAAAGGTCAATATGGTACCGTCCGATTTCGCAAGTGGCATTAACTGCAGGTTGTGTTGTCAAGAGAGATTTAGACCTGACAACTGATTTCTCTCAGGGTGCAGGCTACACCCTTTGCCTTTGTCTGCAGATTTCCAAATGATTTGCTGTCTAGAGCGCGCTGGCTGGCTCACGCCGAGACATCACAGCTCCTTTGTTCAGAATGGAAAAACCTCACTCGTGACATGTCCAAAAAACCCGAGTGGAGAGTGGAGTTCTGAAGTTGAAGCATTCGACTGCGGCGATTACATCGCTGTTTGTTCCTTCTCCAGGCTTCAACCAGATACAAAAACTTTCTCTAAACAGCCATCAGCCTTTTTCATTTTTATTTTTTGTTGAATCTCTAGCTCTTTTTCTGTTTTTTAACCCTTATTAAAGCTCTCTTTTTTATGTTTCATGTTGCCTCCTGCTATCTTAAAAAATTAATCATGCTGTTGAATAATGCCTTGCGATGATGCTGAATAATTGATGATCTGATGCTTAATAGAGGGACAGACAAGCCTTTGCTCCCTTACAGCTGCTCTGGTCTGTCTGTGGCCCTGTCTGCCCACTGCAGCAATTAATTTTAAAGCGTCCATATTTTGCTCGTTTAATATGTGCTGTACTACTGTCTCCATCACCCAGGCACAAACACAAACTGCCGCACAGGGTGGAAACTCATTGTGTGAATAGATATTTACAGACCTGCTGGGAGATGTCAGTGTGAGCAACTTTCTTTTTTTATTCAACTCCACTTTTCAAAATAGAGGTTAGATAAGGATCTTTAGAACTGGTTTTGCTTCTGTGAACCTTTTTAGGGTTCTTTGCCCATTTTTGTCAGTGACATGGCCATTTGATTAATTACTCATACCACAAAGGAACTAGAACGTACAAGCCTTTGTGCTGGGGAATGTTTCTTTTCATTCTGGCACCAACACAAAAAGAAAGTCCATCAGAATACTTCTTTAGAGAATCAAAATTTCTTTTATGGGGTGAATGTGCATGTTAAAATCAGCGACCTGGGGGAAAGGGGGCTGCAAAGGACAAAGCTTTAGATGTGTAGTTTCGAAGGGGTTATTCAAATATATCACGACTTAATCACACATGTGTAGACCCTTCAACCCCAGCACGTCGTAGCAGGATTCTGACAAGAACAGCGTCTGTCCAGGCTTTGCAACAAATTAAAAATTGATGCATCTGCCTGAAATGGAGTTGATGAGCTTTTCAGAGTGACTGTCTCACTGCAGCTTTGTTAGCTCTTCATCTTATTTTAACTGTACCTTTCTCTCCCTTCTTTAGATATATATATAGAGAAACATAGAGTGTCAAGGACTCTCTTCCATGCTGATGAACAGGTATTATCAATTCCAGATTCTGATATGACGGCTGTGCTCTGAAAATTCACTTCTAACTTTGGTATTTATCTGGCTGTATTAATGTCAGCCCATTAACGGTGAGCCGCAGAATGCTCTGAGAGCCAGCATTTAACGGTGGTGGAACCTCCTTATCGGCCGCCACCTGAAAGGAGGACTTTGACGCTATCAGTTAATGGAAACGACATTTTACTAAATTTCATTTTTAGATAATCCACTTCTCGTCGGCTAAAACATCAGAATTACAGCAAACAATATCTAAAGGCTGCTTTAAAACTTACTTACTCTCCCAGATCTCCTGACTGAGAGACAGGTATAAGCATTTTTCCAGTTAATAGGATTCCCCTGGTGTCACACAGGGTGGTGAGACTGTTTGATGCTTATTGGCTAAAACTCTAGGTGAAGTGTCAAAAAAATTGGAAACCATAATATTTGGAAAATATATATAATCTTATAATCAGTGGAGTAATAAGATTTGTGTCTCTTACATTACATTTATTGTAGTACTGTTGCTGGTCATATAGACTTTAGAATTAGTTATAAACTCAGCTGTTTGGGATGGGGCATTTAGAATAACATTTCTTTTACATTCATATACAATATATTCATTGATTGTTTACATCACTGCTTGCCTAGTTTTCTTGTTACAACATCCCCTTTTCCAAGCTGCTCACTCGAACAGCCTCCAATACCAAACCAACACCATTTTGGTGGCCAAAATAATTTAACTTTGGCCTTTAAATTGTAAAAGTTGATGCTGTTTGATTTTAACTGTGGATAATCCTCCTGCCTCCATAGACAGCACATGCATTAGAAGATGCAGCTTTCCCCTCTGGCTCCATTTATGCATCTTAGCGTGTTGTATGGATATCATGCTGTGGGAGGTGATTAGTGTTGATCATAACACTTTAAATAAAACCTTCTAAACATTTTAATCAAAGAGATTTCTTCTCATTTATTGTTGTATGCAGTTTAACAAAAACAAGCAAACTGTATTAGCTGTTGTGTTTGCTCCAGAAATAAGATATACTGTAGCTTAACATTTTTTGGTCATAGTTGTAAATTTTTTAATTTCAATATTAAAAATTTTTCTTTAATTATTGACTGCAGGTGCAATCACAGCTGAAAAGAAA
Source organism: Corydoras maculifer (assembly GCA_019802435.1). Classification (NCBI taxonomy): domain Eukaryota; kingdom Metazoa; phylum Chordata; class Actinopteri; order Siluriformes; family Callichthyidae; genus Corydoras; species Corydoras maculifer. The sequence continues at coordinate 793,058 of JAFMOD010000204.1, forward strand.
AAATTGCTTAGTCGCAAACATGTTGGCAAAATGCTGCTAGGATCTTCATTACTAGACCAAAAAAATGGAAATCCTGTCACATGCGTGAGAAATAAATATTGTCTGGCGAAATTAAAAATTTATATTAAAGTGTTTATTTTTAGATGTCCAAATTTTGGTCAAAAATGTAGTTAGCTTTCGGACATCAGTATTGAGCAGCGTATGACTTTGTACTTCATTTTGTGTGAATGTTTTCTGGATGAAACAAACTGACTTTATTAATGTCATAAACAGAGAATTTATATTTCTGTAACATTTAAAGGGAGCTTACAAAAAGGAATTAACATGATATAAAAAACACATTTGAGCTTTTCTAATAATCAACGTCTCATTAAAACCTACGTTTTTAGAACATTTAATGTTTAAGAAACAAAAAAATATTTAAACTCAATTGTTTTTTTTATATAATTGGCATATCAGTAAATTGTAGACCTAAAAAGTAATATGTTTTTAATTTTAATAAATTGTTAATATTAGAGATTAATTTTCTCAAAAATATAGTTAAAATGATGTTTAAGTCAGAATGGACAGTGTTTTCTGTGTAGGGTTTATATGTTCTCCCTTTATTAATGTGGGATTTAATTGGGAGCTCTGGTTTAATGCCAATGTCAAAAAATACATTCCAGTAGGTAATACTGTGTGATAAGAATTACCACTTAAATTATGATTTGTATTGGAACAGCCACATAAATTTATATTGTAATATCTTAAACAAAAGCAGTGGTTAATAAGATTAACATAAATGAATTTAAAGCTTTAAGTGGCAATTTTGTTTCTATAATTTACATCTATCCACACAAAATGAAACTCTTATATAACCAAGTATCTCTTATTGTAGCTTTATGCTTTATGTAGGTGTTTAAAGAGTTAAATGATCTTTATATGCAGCAGTAACTGTTAGCCCTCTGAACACCGGATTGAAATTTGTTAATAATTCAAAATGTTTCGACTTTCAGCGTTTATGGTGCTACTCTGATAAACTGCAGCTCCCATAATGCTGTAAAAGTAAAGATGCTTTATGTGATCTACTGCCAATGACTTCACGTCTGAAATCCATCAGGGCCTTTGGTTTGTCCCACTACATCTCCTGCACCAGTGCTAACTATGTCGGATCAATACAGTGGGCTGTAAAATTGATAGATTTGCAGCCAGGCCCATTAGGATAACACTGAGGATAGGATGATGGGGTAATTAGCACGGTTTAGATTGGAAACATCACTGCGTTAATGAGTCGTTGTTGAGAGTTGAGCAGCATTTTCGTGACATTCGTGGGTGGTTTTTAGGGAGTACGGTGTGCAACGCTAATCACTGAAGGGGACGTGAGACCTGTGTCCTGATTCTCTCTTTGATCCTGAAGGGTAGTGCAGGTTCTCCTCTTGCTAATTGACTGCCTTCAGTTGTGCAGTAGTCAGATGACATGTTAGTCATACCATCATGTGTTGAGCTACATCAGCTGGCCTGTGCAAGGTCATCGATTGATTTTCCTCTCTGATATCCGGCTCAGTGGGACACTAATGTCATCTGATCACTGACCCAATATCTCAAAGCTGGAGGGAAAGAACGTCTGCTGTTAGCACACTGACAAATACTGAAACCACTACACACAGGGCAACAGACAGATGAATAGACAGATAAAGGTGGGTGGACAGGCAGGATAAGACAGATTGACAGACATATCTACTGACAGATATATTTACAGACAGACTGACTCAGAAGACAGATGTTCAGATAAAAAAAACGATACACAGATAAAAAGAAAAATACATTAATAGAGACATAGAGCAATCCATTCACAGACAGACAAAGACAGACACGCAGTTCTAAGTACCCACAGATTTACTGACAGACAGACCAATTAAGAATGAGACAAACTAACAGACTTAAAAACAGAAAGAAACATAGACAAAATAGTTTATTTCAGGGACACACAGATACAGACAGTTATACTTACTATTACATTGTAAGACAGACACATGCATAAAAAGATTATAAATACACAGAGACAGACTGATTCATATAAATGCTAGAGACTAAACAAGCACACAGACTAGATAGATATTTTAAAATCTGTAAGATAGACTTACAGATAAAGTAACTGTCATGCAACAATGTGACAGACAGACAAAAAGAAAACCAGACAGACAGACATATAAACAGACAAGTGTACTTATTGACATTCTTACTTTAAATAGAGAGACATGCACACAGGGAAAAACAGACAGGTAGATAAAGTGCAACTGATTTAAAGGTACATAATAACTCACTAGCAATAAAAAAGATAAACATACTGACTAAGAAATAATCTAAAGAAAGACTGATGAATAAAGAGATCAAGAGACAGTCAAAGGGAAATTAGTGTACACCATGACATGTCAAGACAACTTTTAAACTCTACCACCTCTAAACTATCATATAGGAAACCTACGTAAATTAAGTATATAGCTGTATATGAAATTTTGTGTGTGAATGAATGTGTTCATGTGGATGTGAACATCAGAAGATCACATTCTACAATTCAAGATGCATCTAAAGTACCGGGAAAAAGAAGCCTATATGTATTTTCTATACTGTATCCCACATTGTGATCAGCAGGCACTAATTATTAATGTTAGTAAGGCAGTACTTGGTCCAAGCTTGATTTTTCTCTCCTGTCTTTATTACTTTTATTGTGTTATTAAACTCTACATTGCACTCGGGTATGTGGTTTTACTGATTCGTGGTAAAGCCATCCATGACTGATTTTTTTTTTCAAGCTTGTATATTCTTGCCTTTTGAGAGAGTCAGCATTTTTAAAAGTCTATCGTAAGAAAGACTTTCTGGTATTTTAAGAAAAATCTGATTCAAACTTCTCTTCCATAAAACGGTGGTTTTTAATTTTACTTTTTGACATTAAATTAATTCTGTTTAATTTGGTGCATTATTAACTTTATATTATAATCTACTATCATGTGGGCAATTGTCTGATCTCATAGTAAACTGCTCAGCAAAGTGGAAAAGTTGATTAATAGCTATATGTTATTGGTTTTCTTAAGTTTTTTTTTTTTTTGGCTTACTGCATTGTAACACTTAAGACAAACTTTGCAATGTTTTATAGAGTGGGATGATTTATTGCTGTAGGACTCGACACACAAAACCAAAAAGAGCAGTTTGTGTATTACTGACGATATTTAATTGATGGATTTTACACCACAATGATAGAAAAACTAAACCGGTGCTCTGCAGTGACAGTTATTCATTTACAGGCATGGATCCTCTTGTTCTGAAGAGAAAGAAAAGTGCTTCTACCACTGAGTCGTTGTTTGAAACTCTTATAAGGCACCAACATTTTTCAGAGCTGTTCAGTTGACAGACCTAATCTTGTCTTTTGACTAATAGTTCATTGCATGTTTGGGAGTTAATGTGCAGGTCAAGCAAAACTTGCAAACTGTCAATCTTGTATTGTAACATCTTCTCCCTCCCATCTGTGCTCTCGCCAACTCTCATGTCTTCGATCCATTATTTGAGGCCTCAGTGCTCTGAATGGCTGCCTCCTTTTCTATTCTCTGGTGCTACACACTTGCCCAAGAGGGACAAGGAGAAAGGGGGTTTGGTCAAAGGAATCTTGCATTCTTTCAGATCTGGGCCTTGTTTGCCCCCATTTAGGCATTACCATTTCAAACTGTCCTTTCAACTTTTGATTTTAACGTCTCCCTTTTCCCCCCCACGCCTCTCTTTTGTACAGGAGCCACAAACCCCTCTTTTGAAATCCCTCTTCTATTCCTTTCAGTCCGTCGATGTCTTCAGGTTTTAAAGCGCAGCTGCGTGGGGTGCACAGCTGTTAGCAGCCTCTAGGTCCTGCACCCCTCTGGCTTTCCATCTTTCCCAGCATTTAAACATCTGTTTGCGTTTGTTTCAGATGTAGCCAGAACCACGTTGAGTCATTTTGCATCATGGCGTTCCTCCTAAATGCAGGCGCTGCGGTTCGAGCGGCACGCCTCAGATCCCCGGACCTTAGCAGAAGGTTAGCTAATGCAATTTGTCCTGATTTGACAGGGATTGCATGCCCTGACCGGGTTCTGATCACTGCCGATTATACCACACACTTAACAGGTGCTGATCGGCGGGCTTCACTACAGCTTAGCAAGTGAAGGCCTCCAGCTGAGAAAGGAGACTCGGGCACGTTTAATGAGGAGAGCTTGAGTCAGACAGACCGCCTCAGTGTGTGCTGTCGTTGCCTCAGACTGATCAGCATGTTAACCACTCTCAGCATGACATAGAGTATTGAAAGTGGGGAGCTGTTGTTGTCGATTTAGCCCGACACCCATCTGACCGTGTACGGGCCTGGCCCTCATGGGTGATGTATTTATTTTGCTCACTGGCAACCTGCTGAATGGCAAGGCTACGAATGTAATCCGGTGCATCTGTACAGTGAGAACAAGGGTGGTTCTGCTTTATTCATGCACTCTATTAAATTTTGGTGCCTTCTCAACATAAACACCCCAAAACCAGGGCTTCAGTCCTGAGTGTGATGGCCCACTGCCTGTAGCTTCTAGCAATGATTCAATCAATCTGCTTATTTAGAACATATTATAAAAGTAGTTGAGATTACGCGGAGAAACTTTAAAATGTGTTCAGAGATATTACTATGTAAGTCAAAGTCTTTTACATTTTCAATAAAGACATAAAACTCAAATGGAGGATTTTAACGACTAGACTGAACCAAACATGTACACGACCAATAATAACCTTATAAACATTGATATGTGTGCCACAGACACGGAGAACAGTTTGAAAAGAGAAAAGAGTATGTTGTATTTATCTAAGTGAAAATTCCGAAGGCCAGGGGAGGGAAATTTTATTGCTTAAATGTTGATCTTTGATGTCTCAGGAGACTTATTTGTTATTCTCACATATGTCTTATTAAGAAATATATTTGTTGCAAATGTTTCTCCTAAAATTGTTTACAGAAAGTAGTATGAGAGAAAGAAGAGACTTAACCCTGTACTGGCCTGGTTGGGGTCAGAGTACAGGATCAACAATGATTCAGCATCCTATTGAGAAATGAGAGAAAAGGGCCTTGCTCAAGGGCCAACATTGGTAACTTCTGTTGTCTTGGGATATAAACCTCCAACCTTCAGATTGATAGTCCAACACCCTAATCACTGAGTGACCACACCCTTGTGTTAGATGTTTAACAACAGAAGTAATTCAAGTATTGTATCTAAAACTTATTTTTCTTTGGATGAAAAATAGGTGTTAATGAGTTAATACTGAGACACCTGTCTATTAAACATCTGAGCACAATGTGAGACTTAATTGAGATTTTGACTATTCCACGTTTTTTTTTTACATTTTTTTATCTTAGGTGACATATTTAAGTGGCAGGAGATTTGTGCTAAAGTCTCCTTTGCCTTTTCATTTGATCTCTTTGTTGTCCATGAGAAAGTATAAAGAAATTAATGAGATCCCCTTTGATATTTCTTTCCTCTGGGAACAGTTAGACTAGAAAGACAACAGTAACTCAAATTAGCAATACAAACAGTGTATGCAAATGAGCATCACTGGACTCACAACATATCAACCTTGAAGCAGATGGACTACAGCATCAAAATACCACAGTATTGTCAGCAAAAAAATAACAGGCAAAATTCTGTTTGCAAAAGATTTCTGCTGGAGCGTTTTAATGGTCAGATCAGAATGTGGCGTAAAGAAAATGAGAGTATGGAACCATCCATCCAGTTTAGGCTGCTGGTGAGGGACATTTACCCAGCAAACATCAAACCCTTAAATGCCAATTGAACATAATTTACACACCACAGTGTACGAGTGACTTATTGCTCACCATATCCATCCTTTAATTACTACACTATGTCTTTTGATGGCCAATTCCAACAGGAGGATAAGATAAAATAATTATCAGACTGGATAGATTTTTAAAAATTACAGTGACTTTAATATACCAGAGTGACTGCCACCAGATCTCAGTATAAGCAACTTTAGATGTGAATTTGACAGCGACTGTGTGATGCTTTCATGTGAATATAGATCAAAATCTCTAAGGAATCGTTCTAGCACCTTGTTAATTGTATGCCTTGAGGAATTAAAGCAGTTCTAAAGACAAGAGTGAGTACAATCCAGTACTAACAAGGTGTACCTAATAAAGTTGTCAGTGAGACTATGCACATGCACAAGTAATGTTTGAAAAGCCACTTATCCATGCAATCAGTAATGGCCAAAAAAGTATTTTTATTACAATGAATGCATTACAATGAATGCATATATATTGATACAATAAAATAGGATTTGACATGTATGTGTGTTTATGTAACTAATCACAAACCTCTGTTTTTGGAAGCCCAATGTTCTTTAAAGTATAAATATATAAATATATAAGTATATATATATATATATATATATATTATATATATGGCGGCACGGTGGCTTAGTGTTTAGCACGTTGGCCTCTCGGCACTAGGGATTCCCGGTTCGAATCCCCAGCTGGGTGGATGTTCTCCCCTGGATGGGCATGGGGAACCCCACCGCGACCCTAATAGAGGATAAAGCGGAAGATAATGAATGAATGAATGAATATATATATTAATGAATATATATACAAGATATAGATATATACACAGTCTGTGAAAGGGGGCTTGTCCTGACTCAGATTTTGAAAACCTTTTTCTCCATGCAGCATTTTGAGCTGCAGCAAGTCACACTCATTTCAATAACACTAAATCAGAGCTGTATTGATGACATGGGTGTGACTCAGTGTGATGGGGTAAAAGTGGGTTATTTAGTGACTATAAAACTATCTGATGGATTAATCATCAGGATTAACTGGAGCATTGTGGAACCTATTGTTTGGACTCATCAGCTGTACAAGATTTATTTCCCACATAACAATCTTTTTTTTTAATTCTAATTATCTGTAATTACACTAGGTTCCTATTATAAATAAGGATAGATTTGCGTAATGACATCAGACTATTTGAAGGTTCCCACTGTAAATTGCTGTTGATCATATTTGGCAAATTGATGGTTTAGTTCAGGCTTAATGATGGTTCAAAAAAAAGAGTCTTTAGGAGAAAATTGAGACATGACATAATTATTAAACAGATTTAGTTCATCATACAAGTTAACCCAACCACATTCAGGCTTCATGCACTTCATTTTTAAAACTATTTAACATTTTAAAGTCAAAGTTTTGATTTATTTTGGCTTTTTATTTGTTTATTTATTTGCTGCTGGTCGCAAATTTATCAAATGGAATTTTACAGTTAGAACCTAAATGTAAAAATACACTTTAAATTTAAAGGAGCTGTACATGTAGAAAATAACTAATTATTTCTGTATGTTTTTTAACTAAATTAAAATCTTAGAATGAGCCTGTTATTCCATAGTTGATGTGCTGTATCTGAAAACACAAGGGACGTAATGAAACATCTACCTTTTCAGTGTAGTTCATGTAATTGCTTATTACCTTCAATTCATGTAAAAACCTGACCATGTGATATTTTATTAGTCAATAAGAGAACCTTCTTCCCTCTGCTGCTCCCATTAGGGGTCACCACAGCAGATCATTGTTCCTCATGTCTGTTCTGTTTCTGTTTTAAATCTCCTTTTCTGTCACCCCAGCCATGTACATGTCCTTCTTTTCCACATTCATAAACCTCCTCTTCAGCCTTCTTTATCTCCTTCTGCCTAGTAGCTCCATCCTCAGCATCATTTTGCCTATATAAAAACCTTCCTTCTCTGTACATGTCCATAACACCTCAGTCCTGGCTTCCTAACTTTTTTTAACCATACTACATTTAACATTGATCTAATAAAGTTATTTCTTAGCTTGGTAATTTTTGTCACTTCAAATTAGAACCGCAACTTAATCTCAGATTCATTCAACAGATTCCATGTAAATTTGATTCCTTCACTTTTTTATCATTTTAAAACATTTTGAAAGGCTGCACATCTAACACCATAATTACACATTACACACCATGATTAAAATGTTAGTTATAACTAGCAACATAGTTCGTATGAACATAGGGCAACACATTCCACAATTTTTTAAATAATCATTCCCATGATTTGTTTTTATTTAACCTGGCTCATGATGTTCAAATGCTGCTAGTAATCATTAAGTACATTAATTTTGTAATAGAAACAGTAAACAGTTGTTTTTAGCCGTTAATTTCAAGTTTATTTATTTATATAGGATTTTCACAGCCGATTGTCTCAAAGCAAATTTACACTGTTCTAAGAGAAAGCTTTAGAACCCTTATGTACAAATCCTAGAACAATGGGTGACTTGTTGAAATATACTAATTTAATTAAAAGCACTAAACGAGCAGATGTATGACATCACTGCTTTTCTGCTCAGTAGGAATAAAGCCTAAGACTGGAGACTTAACTCATTTTGTTCTCACTGGGTCCCACAGTTTTCTATGTGAAACTGATTTATATGTTCACTTCATAAAATGTGATAATTTTGAGAAAAAACTCCAACATCCTTCTTCTCAAAGCTATTGAGACCAGAGTAAAAAATAACAATAAATCATTCAAAAGGCATAAAGCCATAAGCATAAATACTTAAAAGTGTAAACATGCACCTTCCTACCTTGTAAATATTACACGAGTTAAAGATCAAAACTAGCAAATACAATAAAGTTTTTAAAAACATCCAGTGCAGCCTTTATTAAAAAGAAATGACATCACAATTGGTGCATCACTTGCTACACAGATTTCATCTTGTTTTTCATCTGAACATTTAAAATTTAACTGGAGCATTTTTATAAAAGGACTTTTACACAATGAGGTTTATTCAGAAAATCTGTCTTACTGTCCAGCTGATGTTCACGGTATATGTGAAGCCTTGTAGCCAGTGTGCTACTTTTATATATGAGCTTAGAAAGAAAATACTTAAACAGTGCAGAATATATATATTTTTTAAAAAATCACTGTATTCATAAGAGGTGCTGTGCATTTTATAAAGATTTAGTTTAAGAAGGACTGTGTGTAGTGCATTTTTGGGTGATTTTAATGCGAAAGAAATTGACTTACCCACACAGAGCCCTGACTTTAACACCTATGGGATAAAATAGAACAGAGTTTGTGAGGCAGGTTGTGTAATTCATCCTCAGTGTCTGTCATCACATATGCTTTTATTTGTGCCAATGTGTGGCACATAGAAACATCCCTAAGACACACAGCACAGTCTTGCAGAAAGTGTCTCCAAGAGTTAAAGTTGTAATAGTTGCAAATGGGAAACCAACTTAGAATATTTTTATTTTCTTTATTTATATTTATATACGGGCGGCATGGTGGCTTAGTGGTTAGCATGTTCGCCTCTCAGCACTAGGGATTCCCGGTTCGAGTTTCCATGTTCTCCCCGTGTCTGCATGGGTTTCATCCGGGTTTTTCCTGTTTCTTCCCACAGTCCAAAAACATGGATCAAGTCAAATGAGTTTTCCAAATTGCCCCATATAGTGTGCGTGTATGTGTGCGTGTCTGTGTTAGTGTGTGCCCAGTGATAGATTGGCGCCCTGTCCTGGGTGTATCTGCCCAGCTCCCGAAACGTTCTCCCCTGGATGGGCATGGGGAACCCCCCCGCGACCCTAATATAGGACAAAGCGTAAGATAATGAATGAATCAATGAAAGAATTAATAAATATTTATATACACTCTTTATATCACTTTTTATATCACTTTTTTATAAGTGATTTTACAATCTACAGTAAACAGTGTAAGTTAAGGCTGGGTCTAGACTCGTACATCGGTAAATTTCAATTAAAACAAAATGGTTTTAGCCCAGAAAAGTCTTTTATCTATAATGTAAAAATACTGTCTTCTCAAATGTAGATACCATTTATTTATGCTTGCAAAGATGTGCTGGAGAAGGGTCACATTCGGCTATAGGTAACTGATGAATCAGTGAAACGTACAAGAATGACTAGGCCAAAATAGGATTAAAAAATGCTCCTGCATCATTCACATTTATAATATTAGTTTCTTATTTATATATAAAAAAATATCCATATTTAAAATGCAACCGTGCAGCTTTTGTCTACTAGCAGCATTTACAGAAGTCTTTTAGGTGGTTGAATACGCTGGTGAGTTCTCTTTAACTGTAGATTTAAGTGAACATTTTCTTTCCATTTTCTTTATGTTGAATATAAGCATGTGGAGGCCTGTAACCATTGTCTGATTGATGGATATGACTTTAATGATATGTAATGTCTGAAAGGCTACAAGCATTTAATTTCCCAGCCCCAAAATACTATTTTTTAATGTGGTTTTCAGCGTGAATGTTTAGGGACTTAGAAACACCAAGTATTCTAATCCTGCAAAAATGCTGCCTGGCTAACCAGCAGCCTACTCATAAATTCTGTGTTATATGTGTGAAACTGGAAGTCTGCACCCAAGAGAAAACAAAAGAGCCATGTTCCTTCAAACAAAAGCCAAACTGCACACTGCATTTTAAACAATTTAGTTTATATTTTATATGAAAGTTTGAAAGCTAAAAATGGCAGATGGCAATTTTTTTTAAACGCTTTGGTTTATGTAAAAAAAAAAATCTCTTTGTAGACTGGCATTTTTCCAGCCTTGTCAATAAATCTGGTTTTAAAATCTCTGTTTGAACTCACTATTTGATCTTGCTCTTTATACTCCACTGCTATTATACAAAAAGCAATAAATGGGTTTACCAACTCTTAATTCACTTTGATATAGAAATAATACGATTATTGCAAACATTGTTAACATACATTTCCAACATTAACATTTAAGGTTTCTTTTTTTTCTTTTCTTTTGGGTTTGCAGTTGCGCATCTAATGAACCACATAATGAATAGATGTCTTTGTTTATTTTTTTTTTAGGGAAATTCTAAAACAAGTGTATGACATGATAACCCTGTGCCAAGCAAAGTTTGCCATCTTGTACTTGCCATTGCCAAAATTCAAATTTGTATTTTGTTTGTGGTTTACACATCAGCAATTACCTAACTAGAAATGTTTTTAAGGCTTTTTTAACCTTTGCCCCACCTTTGGAGTCCAAATTTACACTAGAAATACAATTCCAGTATTGATTTGAAAAACAAAAATCAGCAATGGTTAGACAATATATTCCTATGGGGCAATCATCCATCTTAAAAAACATACTGCATGTTTTTGCCAGTGATCGGCAACATGATTTTGTGAGACTTCAGCCACTTAGAATACCAATATCAACCCTGTACTGGCACATACAAGCAGTATACATGGCCATGGTTAATTACACTGTATAATTTTTAAAAATGGACTTTAACATTTATTTTAAAGTCCTTGGTTTACACACATGAATTAGGATTTTATATGTTTGATTTAAACTTAATTGTATATACCACAGACTGCATCTATATAGCTCTTTATAATATATAAACTATGACCATCCACCAGAGTGAAAAATCTCGGCTTTTACTAAAATGCTTTAATCTCACATGAACAACTCTAAACACTGAACACGCCTGTGCCAGTTTAAAAAGGAAGCTGATTCTTCACTGGTTGCTTAGTTACTTTAAATACCACAAAAAGGGACAAAGCAGGAAAGAATATGGTGGGACTTTGCGACCCAATCAGTAAACTAAAGTGGGCACTTTTGTCATCATTTCCAAAGGGCTCAGTCTCTCACCAACCACACTAAAATGTGATTAGGAAGTTGTCTAACTAAAACAGACAGGCAGGATGTTCAGACATATCTGTTTAAGAGGTTTTTAAAAATCTCAGTAGTCTAAACAGAAGATGTAAACAGCATGTGTTGGGTTTTAAAATGAATTGCCAGTAGGAGATGTCCAATTAACTATAGTAATTACCATCGAGGTGAGAGGAATTTATTCTGAAGTGCTTTGTTAAGACAACCATGTATTGAAACCCCAGCCTCTAAAGCTGGAGATAAAAAAGTCAGATCGCATGTCTCTATATTATGATAGACATATGTAAATTCAGTGTTAAATGAGAGTATGCAGAGCTGCATGAAATGGCTGCAGTACATTTTAAAGTCCGAGAATAGGAAAGATGTACACAGGGCTTTTAATAGGCTCCTAAGTGACTTGTTACTGCAATGACTTCAGTCCCCTGCGAGGGGTGAGAACCAGAAGGTGTAAACATGCAGACAGACAAAAACAGTTTAAAAAAAAGACAGATACATGGGTGAGCATTCTCTTTAGGCAGGGACATCACCCTGTAGAGCTTTCTTTACTTGACACATCATTCTGTGAGTGAAAAGAAGACAGTAGGGTAGCTCGCAGAGGAATGCAGACTCTGGATTAGAAGGAACAGGCGACTCGTGATGTTGGATCTGCTGGTGGGTGGTCCCTCGATTCCAGACACCCCCTTTTGTTTCCATTAAAGGCTTTTCTATATGAGTTTGTGTTTGAAATGAAGCTCTGAATTTCTCATTTTACTCCTGCATGCTTTTTCAGGTGCAGACCTTAAAGATGAGTGTCTTTGAAAGGATTTCTTATGGACTGTTGTGACCGGTGTGAGTTCTGAGCAAACATGAGGAGAGTGCCCAAGCCGAGCACAATGACTTGCTCAGTGTGGAGTCTCTCAAGCCTCTGCTGCCTGATGTTTGCTTTGGCTGCTGTACAGTGCACTGAAGGTAAGGGCCTACTTAATGATATCACACTTCCTGTGTGGATCGAGGAAAAACCTGGTAAACATCTGCACAGTATCTTCAGAGACTGATTCAGCTTCCCATACCTGTCACATAGGTCAAGTTGTTTTTACTGTTTGGTGTTAATTCATATTCGCATTACACATGTCGTATGTTTTATTATAAACCCCTTGTGTTTAGTTTGATGACTGTGAAAATATAATCTTGTTCTCTGCCACATGCCTTAAGCATGTTTTAAGTGCAATGAGATATACTATTCCTATGCTAATGTCATTGTAATACCTGTGAAGCCTGTAGATCATAGTGCTGGCAATTGACTTACCTTGTTCTGATTAACCTCACTTAGAGTAGTTAACTTTTTATATAGTCCCTAATTGGCTGTGTTACCTGTGGAAATTATTTTGCCTTCAGTTATCCAATCATGATTTGTTGGATCCAACCAATCAGAGACTTCTAAAGAGGTAATTACCTGGATGGAACAGGTGACTGTGGTTGAAATAGAAACGCAGCCCTTTATTTCCAGAGTTAGAAACTGCTGCTAGAATTTAAAACAAATAACAAGACAATGAAATGGATTAGCAGCCTGTTCAGGATATTTTTAACCTAGATAAACTACTGAAGAAACTTCTAAAGGATGCATCTTTTTAACAAATACCATTTGTAGAAAAAAAAAACGGGGGGGGGGGGGGTTTGCAGGATCCAATAACAATCAGGTTTGATAATTCTACAGTGTAGCTGGTTTTCTTCATAACTGCTGACTTGTGGTGTTCTCATTTGTACGTCGCTTTGGATAAAAGCGTCTGCTAAATGTAAATGTAAAATGTAAATGTAACTTATGCTGGTAAAGAATTTAACATTCTCATGACTCAACCACCCATCCACACAGGTACCCTAGTTAGGATATGCAGATTAGTAAAGAAATTATGTTTATTTAAGTTAAGAAGTTTTCCTTCTTCAGTAATAACAGAAGGAACTGTGCTGAACTGTTTGTAAAATCTGATCATTGTGTATAGATTGGATAGTATAATGTCACAATATCTTATCTTGTGATGTCACTACTGTAAGTACTAAACATTCTCTGTCATTCTTTAATGCAGAACATATTTTGGGTAGGGATTTGACCAGGTGACTGTGGGGGAATGTCCATTATATTTTTTTGCATTGTTGATGTTTGATAATAGAGTTAACAAGGAATACTGGGGCTAACATGGTGCATTCGCCTCCCACATTTCACAAAGAAGAAAAATGCTGAAACATTGACTCTTTTTTTTTTTTTTTTACATTAGAGACATTTTTGGGTTTCTACCAACAGCCCAAAAAATGTATGCTAGAAGAGTTGTAGATATTAAATTGCCCCAATGTGTTTGTTCAAAACTTGTCTAGGGTGTTTTAATCCGTACCTTTCACCCAGTAAGCTGTTGCATAGGCCCCATTACCCCTCCACCTTTCATAATCGTAATTAGGATAAGTACTTTAGGAAATAAATAAATCATTGAAAATGTGCAAATTCCTAGACATGAAGCAGACACTTTTAAAAACACAGCGATAGCCCTGTCCTATAGACTTCTGACAGTCTGCCTCATAAATGGTGTATTTTTCACCATCTGGCTTTCATTAAGAACCTTGATCTATTGTTTAAAGCGTTACATTAATAAAATGGTCTTCAGTTGGCTTCTCAATGAATTTTAAAAAACATCCCAGCATTGGGATCATTCACATTTCTGTAGTTGTCCTGTTCTTAGTAAAGGGCTAAACCCTACAAACTGTTCATTATAAAACCCTGTCCCCAAGTAAACATGCTTCATTACACTCCGCCCCGGCCGTAATATCTTTTTAATGTATTTTATAATTGAATTAAATGGGTTACTGCCATAGCCTGAAATGGCTGGAAGTTTTTTCTCTTTTTGTTTTTATCCAAGCACTGAAAGATTAATTGCTTCAGGGTTATTTCCCCCTCCCCACCATATCCGGAGAAACTTTGCATCTCATCTTTCTTATTTCATTTTCTCAGCCTGACTGCTGTCTGTATACTTGGATGTAATTCGTTTGTATTGATGGATTTTTTTCCCATGCAAAGATTTTCACCTCGTCTCTGTATCCCATCTCCGTGCATATCCTCTGTGTGTTTATATTGCGAGTCTGGCAATACAGCCCTGGCAATGATCTCCTCTGCCTTTCAATGAGACCTATAATATGAGCAATAGCCTAAAATAAAATGACTTCACAACATTTCAATGCTTTAGGATGCATTTAGGATGCATAGGAAGTTTATTGTAATAACAATTATTAAATTCAAAAGCGGTAGGAGGTGTTGAAGGACTGTCGCATATATGCTTCCATATCCCATTCTTGTCACACATCATCATCATATTCTCACCCTCCCTCCCTCGTCCTCATGAACTTTCTCAGTGTATGAGAGTGAGTCCATATCCTGAATTAGTGATGTTCTTTCAGGTCTCTGTGTCAGTACAGGGAATGTTGTTTAGGTCACAGAAAGTTACAAAGACAAGAATAAAAAAGACAAAAAAAATGCATGTTTTATCACTCTGTGTGAAAAGGAAATATGTTACATATTGGTAACAAATGAAAAAGAGATTTATTGTTTTACATTCCATTCATTGTTTCTCACTACATATCAAGCACATTTGCATTGGAGTCTGCTGGAAGGTCACAATTTGGCCCGGCATGGAAAAACTAATGGTTTGGTAAATTTGGAATCATACAGGCAAACTGACATTAAAAACTTTGTCCTGCATACCAGAAAAACCTCCTCTTGTGGAGTGATTAAATATTTAGAGTCATAAAAATGCTCACCGTTTCCCCTAAAATCTTCTGTGTAGCACTAATAAGCAGTAATCTCCTACACTGGGCCTCTTTAAATGCCTCTTTAATGAAGTTCAGCAAACAGTCCAGTCTCAGCCAGACTACAGAGTCTGGCTTTTATTAAAACTCCTTTTGTTCTGTCATTCACACTAAACAAGTCTTTTTTAGGGATTGTTTGGTTTGTTTTCCCCTTCATTCGACAGAAGGATTTTGTATCAGGCTCAGAAATCTGACTTCCCATGGTGCTAAGCTCCTGCCAGGTCAATACGCCATCATTCCTGCATGCAGCCGGGTCTTTCATCATCAGTCACTGGTCTTTGATAAGACTGATAAGAGGACAATAGGACAGAGAACTGCAAGGTGTGACTGCTAAACTCCCTGCCCCCACCCAATTCCTTGTTAAGTGATGGTGGTGGGAGGGGGTAATGGATAAAGGTTCATCACAGCCAGCTGTAGATTAGTGGCTGTCATGCAAAAAAGCAGACTTCTACTACTTAAAAGTTGGAGCGTCTGAGTAGAAAGCGCGTGTTGGTTGCTCAGCGAGACTATGATAATACTCTGGATCGATGAGCTCTGTATTAATGGTTCGTCTATTTTGAGGTTGTGCTGAATAGGGACTTGCAGTCAGAGCTACGAATCTCTAGCCAAACAGGTTTATGGTTATAGAAACAAATGGGTATTAATGGAAACTGGCTGAAACTCTCACAAGCTAGCCAAGAGTAATTTGTCTTTTATGGCCTCTTGGCAGCTTGTTTGAAAGCGGATGCTGCGTATTAGTGGATTTAAAGGTGGAACTGCCACATTCTGAAAACGGAATGACAGAAGATTTCTTGTAAAGCAAGACATTAAAAACAACTTAATTACACAACGTTCTGGATTAAATAACCGTACATAATCTGGGCAAAAGCACATGGACACCTGACCACCGGATCTGAGCTTCCTTCACACATTAGCATGACTAAACTATAAAGCACTATACAATAGAACATTGTCTTAAAGCGGCTTTACAGAACCCTGATGTTTTTAATACATCCATCAAGAAATGTGGCTACAGTTTTTTTAAAATGACAAAATCTTTTTCTAACAACTGTACAGTAAAACAACCATAACCCCCTTACATTTAATCTGTGAAAAAATCGCATGCATCCAATCAGGATACAGGCATATGAATATTCCTGATGTCAAAGTGTGTCACAAACTGCCGGTACAGTGTGGAAAAAAATTTCCAAAAAGCAAGTTTAGGAGTGAAAAAGTATTTAATGCACATAAAGCACCATAGAACAGTTCAAGCCCACAGATACCACTTTAAAATGATGAATAAACAAAGCCAATAAATATTGCTGGACTTAAATACACTGAGAGAACACCAGATATAATAGTTGTAATAATTAACAAAGACTAGTATATAAATTAACCCAGACGCTGACAAATACAATGACTTTTTACTGTGGTGGTAAAAAAAAAAAAAAAGGAATATGCCTAATATTCAGAACAGAACATTTGGAGGTAAGGAAATTATCTTTTTTATATCTATTGTGCTAGATATGATGCACCTACAACATCTAACAGTAAATAATTATTGCATTTCTAAATTAGTAATAGCTACTTAAGATTGTTCTCTGACCACCAAAAAATATAAGAACCAACATAAGTCCTGTAATATTTCCACAGACACTCGCCGGCCACTCTTTTAGGTGAGCATGTAATAAACCTTGTACAGGTTTATTTGTTTCTTGTAAATGAGAGCAAATTTTTTTGAACCAATTGAGTTCTCCAAAAGTCATTGATTGGATTAATCAGAAGCAGTCACATTTATGGTAGATTGTGATTGGAACTAAATTCAAATGAAAGTATAATTTGTAGTGTTGGTTAGAACTGGACTAAAAATAGTTGTTGGATTTGATAACATTTGACAATTCTGCAGAATTGATCTCTGAGATTCAGAGATCTCACTAAAAAGCTTTGGGCATACAGCATATAGTCCATAACAATACTATTGCATCTTTGCTTTGGGACAAAGAGACCAAAAAAAAAGTAAGAAGAAAACTCAGATTCAACTGTTGGCATAAAGTCATGGCATAGTAGATGACCCTACTAGATGAAATCACTGCTTACGTTTTTTGTTTTTAACCCATATGCATGTCTTGCGTCTTTTATCATTTCCCGTCTGCCTTTCATGCTTTGTCTTGTGTTGCTCCTGCTCGAGCTGGTCTGTAGACCTTAAACAAGCATATCCCCATGTAATCAGGACAACACTGAGAGATAACAGTTGGCCACACCGTCAGCGAGTCTAGCGAGAACAAAATGATTTGTCTTCGATGACATAGATGGCAGCCCATCATAAGTGAGCCATGAAACCGTTATTTTGTTTGGTTTCACCTTTTGCTCACACACCATGTGGGCTGGTTGTGAAGTGGCCATAACAAGCCTCGTTTAGCCGAACTGCATCTGAGAGATGGAGTCTGTTTAGCACGATAACAATCTCTGTTCCTCTTTTGTTTATGTTTCGTGATTTTGTTTTTTGGCCGAACAGATTCAGCTTTATTACACACTCAATGTACAGATGTAATTTTCAGATATTTGTTCTTTTTTTCCCCTCTTTAGTTCTATGGTGCCTCGGTGGACAAGCAACTATGGCACCATTGTGGGCTGTGTTCCAGAAATAAGTTAAACATGTTTGGCCCTGGGGGGCTGCGGAACTCTGAATTGTTCGGAGTGAATTAAAGAGTCAGAGGTTAATCAGAACCAGTTTCTTGTTTGCTTTAATATTGTGGAATTTTAAGATGATTAGGGGAGCAACAATTTGTGCGACTCCAAGAAGAATTGTGTCAGAGTTTCTATAATCAGTAAAGAGAATTTATAGTGAAACGAAAAAAATTTCGTAATCAGGGAGACATATATAGACATATAGAGACATAACAGCTCACTAGGACAGATTAATAATAATAATAATAATAATAATAATAATAATAATAATAATAATTAGTGATAAGGACGGCATGGTGATTACCTCAGTTCAAATTTTTCACTGTGGAACTCCAAAAAAACCCTCAAGGACACTTAAAACTAAATAGAGTCCCCCCTGGTAGTTCTTTCTTAATTAGTCAGTTAAAAAATAATAATTAAAAAAAGTAGCCTTCAAATGCTCACATCACCTTCACAAGAAAGAGGGAAAAAGTTGTTCCAGAATGAAAGAGTGTTGTGCACAATGTGTGGTTGGGATTGGTACCTCATGTGAGTTGCAGAGTTGAATAGTAGCAGCACGTAACAACATTTACAACATTGCTTTTTAATTGAATTATCTTGTAATAAGTGCAGAGGAAATGCTGAGAGAGAACTGTTATCAGGAACAATAAGCAAATGGGAGAACATTATCATATGAAGTTTTCTCTTTATAAAAACACGCCTTAAAGAAACAAGGTTGCTGCTAAAAATGTCTCCTTTCTTGCAAATTCATCAGTACAACCAAATAACCTCAATACTCTAAATGTAAATTTCACTTTCATGTAATCCTTCCTCTAAACCCATAATAAGATTTAATGCATTAAAAGCACTGTCAGACATGAGCGTATGAGTGAGACACTTGCAGAATCATTTTATAGATTGTCCAAAGTTCGTTGTTTCGCTACATTAACCCGTGTTTTTTGAACATCTCATAAAAATCTGTTTTACCACATACAACTGCTTGTTTACGACCTGCCTCAGGTTAGATGAAAAGCTAAACCTTTTCTGGTCTAATAAAACGTGAAGGCTTTTAACAGCTTTAATAGGAAATGCAGCTCAATTGAATATGCAGACAAATTTTCTATAGTCTTGACATTAGTCCAGGGGTCGGCAACACTGACTATCTAAAAAGCCATTACTTTCTGAGAAAAAAGAAAAATTTGCCAGGAGTGGCAAACAATATCTGAGTCTTTAAATGCAGGTATTTTGTCCAAATTATCCTATTAATATTTTGGGTTAAAATTAGCATGATGTGTTATTAAGATAGTAACTGATCGAATTAATAATAGTACTGTATCCAGCAAACGTATCCAGTACATCCAGTAACATATCAGCAACATTTCATTAAGAAGATATAGTTAAAAAAAAAAATTGGGTGTGTCGGTTACATATGTTTTTACAATTTTGTAGTTTAAATTTGATACACTTCATACATCATTAACAGCAAAATTATTATTTTATTATTAATTTCTTTAATATTTTCATGCCAAAACTAGGGAAACACAATCAGTAGTTTAGGAATACTACTTAATGTCGCCTCTTTTGGTTGAATTTCATCACACACAGCCAATGTGGTTGTACATTCTGAAATATCAGTTGTGCTGTAGTTAAGTCTTATTGCGTTTGAGAGGAGGATGAGGTAGTACTTTTCACTTCAGTCTCCTATATAAAAGCCATTTCAGACAGACATGGCTGATTCCTAATCTAGAACCTGCTCTGCTCATTTTCAATGAAATGACTGGTGATGATGGTGAAATTACTGGTCCTGAAGTAATAAAATGTTTAATGTTAAAACATCTGTTATTAAATTATGAGAAAAAGCAGGAGCAGCAGCATTAGAATTCCCCCACATACTGGTTAATGCACTAGCTAAACAAATGTCTGAAGCGGCTCTGCCCCGATTACTTTCAAATGGGAACAAGTTATTATATATTACAAAATGAAGCACTACTTGTATATTTGTTGGCTTGTGGTTCTGAATATATTAATAATGATATTGATATTTTCTAATAATTCTGCTGTGAATTCTTGGTGTTGGTTATAAACTACCTGCTTCATTAGCAAAGGGATGCTGATGTAGCTATGGTAACAAATTTGTGTGTTTGTTTTGGCTGGTTCAGGTTTATTGTGTTTTACAATCATTTTAAATAAAATATGTTTCCAAATGTACATACGATGACTGTGTGTGGGAGGGAGGGGGGGGGGCTGAAGATATTAATCATCAAAAAGCATTTTATGGTTAACATGGATTTGGATCTGAGCCATGACAAATACTCTTTTTTAGTCTGTCTTTAATTAATTTTAATTTGGTTAGCGCTAGTGGTTTGCACTTCTACAAGTTGATCAGATACAGTAGTGCTGCTAAAGTTTTGTAAACACTATGTCTAATCACTGTACACCGTATTAGAGACATCAAATTTATTGCTCTATCTTGTAAATGTAAAATCAGAGATTTGTTGCTGGAGAGATCTTAGACTTTCTGTCTTAGTCATCCTCTAATTCTCATCAGTTCTACAGGATGGTGCTTAAAGGTTAGTGCTTACAGGATGGTGGCAGAACAATTTCAGTTTTGCAATGAGGTGATTAAAAGCTTAAGCAGTACTGCTGTGTCTGATCAATTCTTAAAAGCACAACACACAGTAGCATGTCAATATCCCTGAGAATAAACCATCCACAATGCTCGATGGTGGTCTTGTTCAATAAAGAACAGTAAAGGGAAGTGACCTGTGGAGATGATCTTTAGTTTGTAGTTTGTAATTGTAGAAATACACAATCTATTTAATTTACTTGCAAGTAAGGAGGTTCTATTTTTTGAAACCTATTAAGAATTTGACGAAAGTGAATCATGTCGGTGCTCCACTAAACCCTGTGCTTCTTAAGTTTTATACTTTGTTGTATGACTCACTTTAAAAACTAAAGCTTTGCTCTTTTGTTGCCATCTGCATTTCAGTGAACCTTAAGAAATGAATCATTCAGAGGGGAATGGTTAGAAAGAGAGGTCTGATTAAAGTGTTTTTTTATTCAATAATCAATTCTTTTCATTTATCTGATTTTTTTTCCCATCTGATCACTTTTTTCTGCAGATGTCAGTGGACAAGTCAGAACACAATACCTCTGCATAGATATTAGAAGCACATGAGTGTTTTATTCTTTTTTGAAGTTTTATAAAATTTCATTAAGCCTCAGATTTGTTTTCTATGGTAATGCTGCTTCACTCATTTTAATTTGACGACAACCTGCAGCACTAGCTTCAGCAGCTGATGCACAGCTAGAGCCTTAATAACTGAATCTCTAGTGACCACATTTTTATCACACTGATTAAAATAAGAAACCTCTGCCTCTTCAGGTATAGTAGATAAGAAAATATGACTAAACACTGTGAAGTTTCAAATCAAGTCACGCATCTGTCTGACATCTAATATCTGCTTTCATGCTATTGTTTAATATTCATTCATATAAAAATGACACTAATACATATGTAATTAAAATGAAACACAGTCTACATATCTTGTGAAAGTAAAGAACTTTTAATGACTAATTAAAACACTGCTATTAAACATATTAACAATTGTAATAAATGTTTTTCAAATACATATCTTGTCATTCCCATATTGTGATCATGTGTTTTTTGAGGTCAATTGAGTTCTCCAAATTGCCCCATATAGAGTGTGTATGTGTGCGTGTCTGTGTGAGTGAATGTGTGCCCAGCGATAGATTTGGCACCCTGTCCTAGGTGTATCTGCCCAGCGCCTGAAACGTTCTTCCCTGGATGGGCATGGGGGAACACCCCCCCCTGTCTAAGGAAATTATTACATTTATGTTCTTTAACTGTTTTTACATACATACATACATACATATATGCTTGTGTTGTAATTTGTGTGGTAGTGGTTTCCACTTGTACGATTGGATCAGATACAGTAGTGCTTCTAAAGTTTTTGAACACGGTGGACAATCACTGTACACTGTATTAGACAAATCTATTTTATTGCTTCATCTTGTAAATGTAGAATCAGAGACAGCAGATCATCTGCTAGACGGTGTGTGTTGGTCATTCTCTAATTCTGCATCAGTTCTACAGGACACTACATTTAGGATGCTGTAGTAATAATAACACACATCAATTCCACTGCAGTGCTGAGAACAATGCATTGCTCATTAATACCTGTACGATGGTGGTCCTGCTTATTAGAGAACAATAAAGACCAACCATGGTTGAATTTAAATAAATGAATTTAAAAAAATGAATTTAAAAATCAGGACTTTTTAAAAATTTTTCATAATTTTTAGAATAGTTGTAAATGTACAACTAATTTTATGCACAACATAAACTGAGAATGGGAATAGCTGCTTTGAAACAAGATGTGATGTATTTGTAATTGGTTCAGACATAAGTGTCCGTTGATTGCAGTCCCATTTAAAAAAATATATATATTAAAACTTGGCCGTGGTAAGCTCTTAACGTCATGAAGTAGAAACATTATAGACAAATGGATCATCAGTGAAGTCCAGTAATTGTTATGTTGTTTTGTCAGAATGGATAAAGCAAACTCATTTTGAGTCTTGGGGGACTCATCTCTGAACCTCACAACAAATCAATGTAGTGAGTTGATGGTTTATCATTAGACTTTTGAGCAACGTCACCTGAACATTCCTACTGGCATTCCAAATGCAAACAAGCAAAAATCCCTTTAAAGTATTTATTTTTTAGAAAAGCACTCCAGTGGCTACAATAGTTCCTCTCATTGAAACTTTATTACAGCTTGATCCAAAAGTGTCTCATGATTTGTATTTCAGTTGTTCTTATTTTGCTGTAACGACAGGGTGCACTTAAGCTGCATAAACGCCACAATTTGATCATTATGAAATCCAACATGTCATTTTCCAAGAAGCATCTTGTAATGCCACATTATGTTAAAGGTTGTTTTGTCCTCTAAATAAACAAAAATGACAGTTAGCAACACATTTTTATGCTCTTCAGTACAGCTGTCTGAGGTGCAAGGTGCACTTTTTGTTTATTATCTTGTATTTTACCCGAGAAAATGGAAAACAGAGCAGAAGAAAATGGAAGCAGATTTTAAATTGATCTATTGGAATCCCATGTTCATGTTTTTTGTAGTGTAACTTTCTTAGTCAGGTTCCTTCATTGGCACCCAGTTCTCAGCTGAATTCTGGGAAACCAACCGGTCAGGTCATCAGTCTCTTACAGGGCAGACACGTAGACAATCACATTCACAGCTAAGGGCACAGCTAAGGGCAATGCATAATCTTTTTTTAACACCATTTAAAATGACATAGTCCACCATATTAGAAAACCCAGAACACATATAGACACTATACTCCATAAAAATGTGCATTCCGTAAAATATAAGTAATGCCATATATATATAAATATAATATATTTAAATTTATTCTTCACAGCACTTTTTTTTTAGCTTTGACAAATAACTAGCTTACAAAGAGAGAAAAAGTCCAGAACAGAGGTCATGTTTGGGTGAAGTATCTCCTTAATAGTTGAAATTAAACAAAATTTTCACATGAGGACCTTTGTGGTGGGGTTAAAAGCTTGCTCAAATGATTGAGCTTGTTCGACTGAGCCGGTCAGAGCAAACACTTGCTGGACCGGGAGTTAAAATGCCAGGTGGAGGTCAGGCAGAGCAATGTCTGAATAATGTGTCATCGAGGCATTGACATGAAAGGGCACATTGCGCCTAGTGACAGAAGCTAGATGCATATGAGGGGGGGGGGTGGATTAAATAGGGCTCACTGAGCCTATGTCCTTATCTATGATGATAATACCTCCTTATTGATTGAAAGAGCATGGAATGGTTTAACGGTTTATTGGACCATTGTAGATCCCCAGTCATTAAAATTCCAATTGGTTTTAATCTGCTGATCTAATTCAGCCACTGGCAGATCTGCCGAATTTTAGAAAAGAACTTTCTTTAAACATAATCAGCAACACTCCACTATGTTACTCCAGTGTGTCGGGACAGCATGCAGAAAGTGTGTTACTGTGAAGAACTCTCAGAGACTTATATTAAACTGCTGCTGCTCACTTATCAGAGACTGTTTGATGATACTGCAGAATATGTGCCGGAACTGTTTCATATCAGAGCGGCATAGAAACAGTCTGATTATCTGAAGCTAAATTTATTGTGTAAAAATCTAATAAACTCTTATCCGTATGAATGGTGTCAGGGCCTCTGTAGGTTTCCTTGTTATCTTCTTAAAACATTCAAATGTTTTAAGGTGCTTTTGGGGCCTATATGTACAAAGGTTTTGGGACACCAATACAGATGTTGGATGACAGCATAGCTTACAATCTCTGTTTTAGGTAAATCCCAAACAGAGTTAAAGGCGGGGCTCTGTACTGTTTATTCACACCAAACCATGTTGTAAGAGACTTTATGTGTACTGAGACACAGTCACTGCTGGTGACAAAAAATAACTTCCTCAAACTGTTTCCACAGTTTAGAATCTTGCAAAACATATGTGCTTGATTTTATACCCCGACTGAGTATAACTGAATGAAACACACTAATTTATGAGTGTCCCACTAATTTTGTCCATGTTGTGTAAAAATATTCTGTTTATTTTCCTTTGGAACAATGTTGTAGCTTCAGTTTTTTACAGCATTATATGAACATAAATACATTTAAAGTATGAATTATAATTTTATGTAACAAATCAATCTTTAAAATATTTTGTATTTTAATTTATTTTGTATCATGGATTTTATATAGAGTGATGCTATGCAAATTTAACATGCATAGGTATTGTTTAAATAAGAAGTAATATAATGTTTAAAGAAACAAAATTTTTTTGTCTCATTTGTCTGAATAAAAAAGAAATAAATAAATAAAATAAAGAATTAAAAAAACATTGCTTTTTTAAAAATAATAGGTAACTGTTGTTGTTGTTATTATTATTATTATTATTATTATTATTATTATTATTATATTGGTAATAACATAATGAAATAATGAACAAAATCTTAATAAAATAATCAATAAAATTTTAACATAAAATAATCGCACAAACACAAGTAAAAACTAAACAAACTGTGGTAGTGTTGTATTCTTATTATTAATTATTAAAAATTGTCATTTAATCAATACTTTAATAAATTGTAAAATCACATTTAAAATTTAAAAGGTACACATCTAACAAAATGAAAAAAAAATACATTCTGCCTCAAAGTCTATCCTCACTGGTAAATTATTTTGCTGCAATTTTTAAAAGTACATCAAAAAACCTGATATCTTCCAAAGGTTTAAGCATTTTCCCCTGAGCCTGTTTTGTATTTACAGATTTCACACATGAAACTTGTTTTTGGAAAGGCTGCTCGGTCAAGGAGCTAAAAGATCAGAATTTGACCTTGCTGTGGTGTATTGTGTTTAATTAGGTTTTAGGTGTCTGAGTTTGAGCGCCTGCTATGCATCGAGGTCATGACACCCACAGGCTCTGCATTTACTCTGAGTGACCCTCTGATATTTAAACATTGCCTTGTTTGATCTCTGTGTTGTATTAGTTTTAAAACAGCTTTGTTGGGTGTTCTTTCAGTTTAGTCTACTTGTGGCTGTATTTGCATAATGTAAATCATTCTTTCATAGGAGTTTGGAATGTCTTGCTGTCTGAAGTGATAAGGCTGATTTGATGTTCATGTAGATAGACACTTTCCATTATGGTGGTAATGTACATAGTTATCTCTTTTTGTGGGTTTGTGCATATCGCGAGCAGTGGAACACTGGGGAACAAATTGTGGTGGTGGTGAGGGGGGCAACAACATTCTGTGATGGGTTAAAGCAAAACCTACATTAGCGGCAAGCTTAACAACAGAAGATGTTTTTAATTATTATAATTTTTACACCAACGTGCACCTGTATCGAAGATGCTTCTGATAGTCTAGCCGCTGTTGCTATGGAGGAAAAAGATGTAAATGAACTAGGGCAAACCATGGCCTTGAATACAAATGAAACAGGGAGCCAGGCTTCACATCAGACACTTCATATCATGAAGCGTACGCCTCCTCGTACCTTTTAACTCTTACCAGACGGCACCCATACCCATTTCTTCCATAGATTTTTTTTGGCATCCCACAAGGCTCATCCATTTCCACACAGCCCTGAAGGCGGGGTATTGATTAATAAGATGTTATATAAGACAATTAAAATGAAACTGTCATTTAAGTTGAAAATGTCATGTTTTCCCTGAGGCTTGTGGCCTCTGATTAGCTTTCCAACTTCTTTATTTAAACTTGAACTGACCCTGAATAAAGCCAGTTGCAAATATTTGCATTGACATAACCAGTGTTTTCCATCCTTTTCACTTCATACAAGTAAAAAGCTGACTTTATGAGACAGCACCACTATAGCAAAGGATATTACTGGATTATGGTATCAGCTCTGCAGGAGGAAAGGTGACTCGGGGCGTCTTTGCCTTCTATAGACCAAGCGTTTAGCTCTAGTGGTGAACATAAAAAGACGAAAAACAACATGGAGGACTCCAGCTGGGTTTCCTGTTGCTCTGGGCCACTTTGGTATGCCACACTTTGCTATTTCTCTCCCAAATCCCCTCAGCAAGCAGTCTTGTCAACCATGAGAGCAATAATAGTAGTCCTTGCTGGTAATGCTAGCTCATTTGTAAGCAGCTGTATGCCATACAGCCCGAACAAAGGACGATCCAAACTTGAGCTAACGAGGCTTGACAGTTGTCATGAGTGTCCTGGATCTTTTGTTGACCATCAGCAGAAGAAATGCAATGTCATCCCTGGAAAATGGAGTAAAACCATAAGAAACAATACTCCACCATCACCTTCATGCCTTTAAATTATATGTTATTTGTGATTTTTGAGTTTCCTGATTTGCATTTTTATTAAAAGGAGCGTCCCTAATGCTTAACTGATCCAGTTTTGATTCAGCAGTACATTTCTTTATCAGGTCACATGCTGATGATAACTGTGGTACGTTTGTCATTTGATGCCTCAGCAGTTTTGTTGAGCGCGAGCTCACTGTGGGATGCCGTTACCGGTCTTCTGATGACGATCTTAATCGCTCCCTGTATGTTCATTACCCCTCACTTCAGTCACAGTTATATCCTGGCAGATGGTCACTTTTCCAATTGATTTGCCTCGTTGAGGAGATTAAAATATTATTGCACCACAGAGACCGGGCTCTGTCATCGTCAAATTAGCATTTTCGCCCCACTCCTGCTCTCCGAATGGGCCAATGTCACTGAAAGGTGAAAAGAGAATTAGAGTGGAATCATGGGCCTGTGGCCAGGAAGTGCAGGAGAGTGCAACTCACTCTGTGAGCGTTGCTTCCTGTGCCAAATGCATTACTCAAGTGCAAACAGACCGTCTGCTGAGGTTGAGAGAAAATCTACTATGCCTAAACTGGTTTGTGTTGCTACAGGATGGTAGGCGTTATCCCCCTCTTTCCCCCCAGTAAAAATCCTTTGTAATTAAAAACACAGGTATCACGGGTATTGAGTTGCACTGCCGAATTACAAGGGTACAATAGCACCCTGTATTTACACAAATATTTACACAGGGGGCAGAGCACTGTGGAGAAAAATGGAGACCTAGAAGTCATTCGTGCATTTGAACCATGATTAAAAGGGCCCCCTTTGGCCCCAAAATGGCATTGACCATGCTCATGGAATCATGTAGGTTCTGTCGACTGATAAAGCTCCTGAATGAAAGACCTCCATTGTGAGTCGGTGTGGGGCCGTTTTTCCTGAGTTCAGAGTTGGCTACCTGTCTGCCTGAAAGGAATTGAAAAGCGACCCTCATGGTGACTGACCAGAATTCCTGATAAGGCCCGGTGTCAACAAGGTCGTGATCTGGGTGATTAGGGCATGACCGTGCAGGTTGCTGTGGCAACTAAGTCGATTATATTTCTATACACTTCACTCATCTGCCGTATATCGCTTTTAATACGTGAAATACAATTAGTGTGTTTTTCTTTTCAAACATTATACATGACCTGTTTAATGGCCCAGACACACAGAGAAAATTGTCACTTGCTACTATTCCAAGTTTTGGGATTCAGTTAAAGCACTGAATATAATAAAGTGATATAAATATATACATTGGGATTCCCACATAATATTTCTACATGGGCTTTGATAATGTCCTATTCTGGTTTGGTCTTCAGCTTTCACACTTCTAGGTAGTTTTCCTGAAAGAACATTTGTGAGGTGAGACACTGACTTTGGACAAGAGGACCTCACAATCCTGGTTATAGATCATCCCAAGGGTGTTTGGGATAAGGGTCAGGTCTCTGTTCAGTCCATTAAAGGTCTTTTAAACCAAACAGACAGGGGCCATGCCCAAACTTTATACAACCCTATTATGGCAAATAGACTAAATCAAATACCTGATTCAGAGGGTTGTCTCTAATAAACCATATCGTTTATTAAAAAATGTCCTGAACCTAAATTGTAGTTTATCAAGCAAATAAAAAAATGAATTTTTTTCTAATTTAACAAGCATTTTTTTCCAAAATTTATTGGCCATTCCTGGTTGTTCCTTCATGTAATCCACGTCTAATGAAAGTAACAAATGGCAGCTGTGATGTTCTCTGGATGAAGGTGGGGGAGCATCGATGATCTGGATTTGAGTAAATAAGGGAGAAAAATGGGGAAACTATTATGAACAGAAAATAAGTCAGCGATGTTTATAATGCTCATCAGATTTTTTATGTGGTAGTGATTAGTTACACTATTAATCTGAAAGTTGGGGGTTTACATCAAAATGTTGCCAATGTTGCTAACCCTCAATGCTCCAGCAGTGCTGTGTTATGGCTGCCCCACTTTGAATGAAAGGGTCATGTTGCGTAAAAGCTTCTGCGAAGCTTCTCAGTGAACGACATACCTCCAGAACTTTTTTATGTTTGCTTTTTGCACCACAGCTATCTTTACATTGTAAGCAAAACACGATTTTTTTATCCATCTTGTTTTCTTGGATATTAAATATTTGAAATATCCATATTTTTATTCATCGAAATGCAAAGCTAATGCTTGTTTACACAGTGAAGCTTTATTCGGACATCTAAAAATAGTGTCTCATTCTTTAACAATCTTCACCTACCCATGATTTGTGTCAGAAAGGATCTACTCAAAATCAAGAAATGTAAATAGTCCCTACAATTCGAAAGCTCCAACAACACACTTTTTTCAGTTCTGTATTATCTTATATTTAAAGTCCTATCATTGTAGCTGGTGAAGTTCTTGTATTCACTGCATGTATTTACATGATAATTAGGCAGGGGGACAGAGAGACGTCAGTGCAGACAGACAGATCATGTCTGAGTTGAATCTGAGATACAGCTCAACACAAGTGTCAGCTCAGAGGTTTTCTGTTCACCCAGACACAGTCTGCACTGAATTCAGACATGACTAGGATAATTCAAACCAAAGCTTAGCTCAGAGTATGATCTTTTAGCAATGCATGCTAACAGTGCAAAGCGCTTAGAACTGATTTGAAAAAGAGAAACATTTCTGAAGAAGCAAAAGCTTGACAAGGCAGAAATCCTGTGGAACTGAGTAAGAAAAATAACCCTATGACATGCAGTCTGTCAGGAGGCTGGATTAGACCTCGCTAATGCCCTTTACAAATGTAGGTTTCGCTATCTGTGGGAGCCTTGTCAGCTTAGCTTGGTAAGTAAGGACAGCTAGCAATGCAGAGCTATCAACCTATAAAACAATGTGCATGTAGGAGGTAACATATTTCTTCTAATTAATTAAAACTGTTAAACTGTGATTCACAAATCTGAAAAAGTTAAACAGTGAATTCTTCTTCAGTGGAATGATTATTAAATAATAGTGTTTCGAGATTACTGAATTCATAAAGGATATTTAAAGGAACAGCGATAAGCATTATTTTAATAAGCTTCAATCTTAATTCTTAAAACAGAATACCAGTCTTTTTAATAGCGAGTGAAACAAAATAGGTCATGAACACTATCAATTGCTATAATCTGGTTAATTAAACATCGTAATAAATAATAAAAAAATAAAGCTAATAACTTCATAACTTTGGCTTTGTAAAAACATTTCTGTGAGTGGTAACAAAAGTAATATTTATAAGGAAAGACAGGATTTTTGTGGCATTGAAGTGGCAATTATGTTTTCTTGTGACATTAACATTGATGGTTATGCTCTTTAAAATTTTAAGCTGTGTTTTTTTTCCTTCCCAATATGTCGTTAATTATTATTTCAGCTATTGTTTTTTTAACAGGTCTGTTCTTTCCAGGTTTCATAAGGCAAACTGTTATTTATTGTTACTTTATAAGTGCCTATTTAAAAACTGCGGGAGTTTGATTATAGATAATGCATCTTTATGATTGTAATTTATAATTTACAAATTTGCGATCACAATGCTCATGTCTATATTATTCTCCACTCTGCCTGCGTCATTAAATCAAGCTGCATAGTGTGAGCTTGTCGGCTCACTAAAGATTGCTATATTAAGGCCGATTTCAGTGTTTATTTATCAGTATATACATTTATTTATATATATATATATTTGGGTGAATATACTGGGACACCCACTCATTGCACCTGCATGAGGTTTTATAATATCCCATTATATGTTTGGAGCAATATATGCTTCAATTTTTTTGTGAAGTCTTTCTACCAGATTTTGTAGTGTGTCTATGGGAATACACACAAAGAATGATTAAAGAAATGAGATGCCGATGTTGAACTTTACAGTCTTTGTTCTAGGTTATCCAAATGGTTTTCTATGTGTCTATAGAATCTACACGTTTCAAGTGTTAAACGTGCATAATATAAAAGATTAAGACATGAGACCAGATGTTTTACTGAAGGATGTGAGGATACTAGTATGGATTTTTTTCACATTGGTTTGCTGCACTGAAACATCACCCGCTGTCATGCCTAATCAATGCCTGGATTATTGTTTATGAAAGAGCCGCTGTCAACATGATTCATCAGCCATGTTGAGATCTAGGAAAGGTCTGGAGATACAAGCAGGAAAATAGAATCGTGTATTACAGCCCTGCCATCTCATTGCCCAGAAACAAGGCACAGTTACTTTAATTCAAAGATGTAAATGAAAATAGCTGCTCTCCTCCAGTCTGGTCCATTTCACTGTTTTTTTTTTTAAGCATGAAATGAGTGTGGTGCATTAAAGTCAAAATGCCGTCTGGTAAAACCACAGAGCTGAAAACTGTAAGTGTTTTAACAGGACTTTTACAGATGAAATATACGGGTGGTTTTGGCAGGATGTGCCAGATTTGGAAAGATGTTTTTTCTTCATTTTCAGACTTTGAGAGCAACATAGAATTTACCAGAGCAGAGCAGAGCCAAAGCTAATGAAGGCCGGACTGACGGTCACTACTGCAGTTTCATTGATTCATTGATGCTCAGCATGACCTCTTTATTGACTCTTACAACAGTTCAGTGAAATACAGTCTGGTTACAAAAAGGAGTAACTTTGGAAGTGATCCAAGAGAGACATCTGGAGAACATTCTCAACCATGCTGTTTAAATTTAAAAAATAATAATCTGATGAATGCTGTAGGCTCAAGGGTTACTAGTTAATTTTGAAAAGGCGTACATCTTTCTTTACCTTTAGTATTATTATCTTTAATAAGCTGTTTTTTGCTAAATAATACATTTATACCAATGCTGATCAATAAATAAATAAATACTTGTTGTGATTAATGTTTGTGGAGATTTGTTGATTATCATAACAAATGGAACAGGATGTTTTTAACAAATTAAAGCAAAATCAGTAATGAAAGGATGTAAAGTAATTTTAAAGTTCTAAGTTAAATGTAATGAAAAAAAGACTGAATTTCTCCCCACTTGTGCAGTTGGGTTAAATATTACTTCGAAATGTTGAGCAGTATTTGTGTTATGTTTAAGAATGTGCCAGTTTTGACCAGGTCATACCTGTAATCCTTACAAATGCAATACCTACATTCTTATGTTCCACATTTGGACACTCACTTTTTAAGTGAACTGTTTAATCATAAATAAACAGATC
Source organism: Corydoras maculifer (assembly GCA_019802435.1). Lineage (NCBI taxonomy): Eukaryota > Metazoa > Chordata > Actinopteri > Siluriformes > Callichthyidae > Corydoras > Corydoras maculifer. Next base: position 825,285 of record JAFMOD010000204.1, read on the forward strand.
CTCTGATAGAAACATGCTTTAATGTGAGATTTTTCTTCATATAATTTAGTATTAACAATTTCTATTTTATGCTCATAAATTAAAATATTATTACACTGGTAGTTGTCCTGGTACTTTTTGTATGGAATTTGCATGTTCTCATGTTTGCTTAGGCTTCCTCCTACAGATTTGGCTTCCTACCACAGTTTAGCAGGCCAATTAAAGATAATAAATTTGTCTTTTGATATGTGTTCCTTGTTTACCCAACGACTTGAAAACTATTCATTGTGTTTACACACATTTGGCTCGATAAATGCTAGAATGGTATTCATCACCTCCCCAATCCAAATATGTAGCAGATTACAAATAAATGAATATGCATTATATTTGTAAAAAAATATTTGTAAAAAAAACCTATCCAGATTAATAGTGCAACATGGAACTGGGTTCTCTACTCGAAGGAAGTCAGCATTTACACTTTTGTACTAGAAAAAAAAGTACATAAAATGCTTTCAGAAATAGGAAGACCTTGGCCACAGCAAAGAACATACACAAACACACAGAATAGTTATTTAAAATATAGTCTATGTAGAATCAATGCTTTGTGAATCATTTTGTCTTTTAGGTAGGCTCACTTTTGTTCTTAAGTACTTACGCCTGAAAATGCAAAATGAAGCCTTGTTGCTTTACCGAGTTTTGCGTCCTTGACTGCTGTCTTTTTTACCAAAAGCTTTCACCAAAAGCTAAAATCTCTAATATTTTTTTTTTTAACCCGAAAGCCTCTCATAAAATTCATTTACAAAATAGTCACAGCATGACAGCTTGGCAGTGAGGTAAATACCCATCAACGCTTCGCCTCTATCTTAGTGTGTAACAGTCACATGAGGAATGCCCCAATTGTAAAGGAAAACAACAACAACAATACAGATTGGTCCTGCCTGATTGTTGACTTAATCATCCAAAAACACATTTTGGTTCAACAGACTTTTAAGTAATTTAAATCCATTTTCTTGTCAGTGTACTTCAGTGTCTTCAGGTTCCAAATGCTCCACTTGTCAAAAAAATGATGCAGGTAATGGCATGATAAAAATATATATAACTGTTACAGTCAACAAATTTCTGTTGTGTGATGAATAACTAAAAACTGCACTAGCAATAACTACTGAAAAATAATAAAATGTGGTGAAACCTACATATTTATGTTTCGCCCTGTATTAATGTGTTTAAATGGTCAAACTGATTTGATATTAAGGAAGGAATATAATTACTATTTGTTTGGCTGTAGAGATATAAATATATTACCTAACTCTATACATCATTAATAAATCAATATATATTTTTTTATGAAATCAGTTATTAAATCAGTCAAAATGTTATTTGATTCTTATATGAACAATGGCAATACAAATAAAAAATAATAATGGTATAAGAACATACTACTTTTTAGGAACGCTAAAAAGCTTCCAACCAAAAATTGAAAGTTAATGATGTTCGAACAACGATGTGCATAAATCTTCATCTGTGCTGTACATGATTCCAAAGGCTAGCAATTTTGGCACATCAGTACCTGCAGAATGGGGATTCTCATCCGCCTCAGCCAACATGCTTTTGCGGGGCCCACATGATTTTAAAGTGGCTTGGCTTGGATCCAGATGGGCGCAGGCTGTGCATGGGGGCTCGTTTGGGATTACTAGGAAAATATGTATCAACTAGAAAATCTTTGTGTATGGGCCCCATTTGAAGCCTAAATTGGCCTCAATAATTTTGCCACATAGGCTGACAAAAATGGGGCCCAGCCGATTTGGGCTACACAGCAGGGACCTGTTTGACAACTTTCCTCAAACCTACGGTACATGAGGCCAACATTGACCTAGCCCACTGGGGATGTTCTTAAGATTTTAAACACCATGAAACAAGTCTCTGTTTGCTTTTATACCACCAGTAGTAAATACATGGGAAAATCATTCAGCCAACAATCAAATCTGCTTTAGATTTGATCTTTTATGTACTCCAGTTTCTAGATTTTTTTTCTCAGTTTTGCTTTTCTCTGCAGTGGGTGACTAACAAGGAAATGCCAGTGAGGATTTTGAGGGATATTTCCTTTTGATATGTTGTTGTTGAGTTGTGTTGCATGTATGATTAATAATGCCTGAATTTCACCATTGTTTTCTTTATTTGTCTCTGTTACTGCAAAACAGTCTGGAACTGGATTTCCCCCCTTACCTTAGAAAAATACATTCCAACTCATTCACTTTGTACTAGTGATGAATGTTGCCTGGTGATTCAACTTCACCGTGGTGATTATTCTCACCTCATATCATTCACCACTGTTAAAAAGCAGAACAATCTTCCCAACTCAACAATTTATAGTCATTTGGCATCTTCAAGGAACAACCCAAAACACATCTCAGAAGCACTTAATATAATAATTTTTCTTTTAATCCAGATCGGATAATGATCAGGTTTAACTATTGTACAGCGTAGCTGGTTTCTTCTTAACTACTGACTCTCATCTGTAAGTCGCTTTGAATAAAAGCATGCAAAATTACTAAATGTTAATATAAACAATACATTTTGATAGTGTCAAAAGGCCTTATCCAGGTTTTTTCGTTTTGTATATTCTCCGTAAAAAATACAAGAAGTTGGACTGGTTCACTGAATTTTTCGATGTAGGTCCTTGAGCACGGCTCTTAACCGCCATTTATCATGGCTGACCCTGTACTCCCAACCCCGATTATCAAGCTGTGATACTTGTAAGTCATTTTGTATAAAGGCTGAATGACATAATGTAAATGTGTACATGTCCACAGCTAATTCAGCATGAATCTCCCGTGTTTCTGCAACAGATCTCAAAAAAATTACATAAGTGGTTTAAAAGATAAAAGAAGAAAGCTATTTGCGGAATGTTTTATAAATTATGTTTTTCTCCAGAAATTCTGCCTGCCAGGCTTTTTGAAAAACAGACTTAGTACTTTTTACAGTTAAAAATGATGGACGAGACAACCATTCATGAGAATTTAAAGATTTTTGTGGATAGACCATCTCCCCATGGTCCTCAGCAGCCTCCTATGAATAGAATTTATTATAGACTATGTATTTCTAAGTCATTCCCAACAAGCAGAGGCACCTGGGTCAAATTCGCCACAGCACGTCCCCGACCACCCACAGAGACACAATCAGAATAAGTAATGTGGGTTAACTGGAATTTCATTGTCAGAAAACTGCAAGTCTATTTTACAGCAGAACTCCAAAAGTCCAGCCGGTAAAACATACCATTTGTACTGACATACTTTCCCCCTCGTAACTTCCCATGTACACAACCTACATAACCGAACTCAAATTTTAGCAGAATTCCTTTGATATGTTTCTCATTGGGTCCCTTATATGTTTCCTCTGTGCTTGGATCCCTCAGTTGCAGCTGATAATCTTTGTCATTAGCAAGCGTTGGTGTTATTTATGGAATAAATTGAACAATAGTAGTTTCTAGATTAAGATCAAATCTGTGTTAAACATTATACTGTTTAAATTAAAAAGCACTTCAAATAGTTTGTTAGGTGAAAATTGCTTTAGCTCCTATCCCACTCGCTGTCTCCATTCACCTGCCAAGCCACAGTTATTTGACACGGCTTGCATTTGCAGAACACAAAGCAAAAGTATTGATTATTTTCTCTTGTGCTTATTTTCCATTCCTTTCAGCCATGCACATATCTACTCTTGTACAGTCAAAGTTACCTATTTGTGCTTGTTTGACTGCTTTTCCTATTTAAACACTCACTTTTAAATATAGTGCATCTGCTTTAACTAAAGCAATATTTTGTATGTGACATTTTGATTGAATTAAAATGGGTCACAGTATGATTTGCCTTGTTACCTGTACCTTATAACATTATTATTTCCCATAGATATTATCTATTGATTTGCTTCCTTTGCCATTGCCATGTTCTTTTTTTTAAAACCCAAGATCTATTCCAAAAGCCAGCACTCCTGTGGCTCACGTAGCTTTGAATGTCTCATTCATCTTGCAGTCCGCTTGGCAGGCTTTGAAATAATGTCCAGTGTGTTTTTCCCCCAATTTCCCCTTGATACGTCTTGTCAGAGTAGTTATATTTCGCTCTTTGATTTATTCTCTAACCTTCTCTCCCTCTCACCTCCCCAGGCTTCAGTCGGGCAGCGCTGCCATTTGGGCTGGTCAGACGGGAGCTGTCGTGCGAGGGTTACCCCATTGACTTGCGCTGTCCAGGAAGTGATGTCATCATGATTGAGAGTGCCAATTACGGGCGCACAGATGACAAGATTTGTGATGCCGATCCATTCCAGATGGAGAACATCAACTGCTACCTCCCTGACGCTTACAAGATCATGTCTCAAAGGTGGGTAACGGAAGCTTGCTGGATCATGAACTTAACAAACAGTTCTAACAATGCCTGGAGCATTTCACACCACAGTTTGTTTTTCATTTACTCTTTAGGCTATATGCACTAAAAGTTCTGTAAAAACTGTGTTCTGTAATCAGGGTTTACACAATTGACAATTTGCGGTACTCTAGGAGAATTTGTGGTATGCCTTTATATTTACAGAAATAACATGTATAATCTCAAAATGGTCTGGCAGTCTCAGTCTAGCTTGTCGAGTGTCTGTCATTTGTGGTTGGGGGTATTAAAAAGTCGCTTGTGCAAGAGATTTAAAATATTTTAGACCTTTTACAAACCCTCACATTCCCTCATGTATCATTTGACCCAACCTCATCATCCCTGAAATCGAAATATGAAGTGTGAAGTGTAGCTTATTGCTAAGCTTAAAGGCGTACAGGGCCTATATGACCTTCAAGGGGTATGTAAGCAATCCTTAGGGTTTACTTTAAAATAAAATATATTTTTATAGTCGCTAAAACGTCAGCAAATTATTGAGGCAGCATGTTCCAATTTCAAGTAGTCCGTTTTATCTGTACAGTCCCTCCAGAAGTATAGTTGACTGTGCATAATGAGTGGGAGGCCAGTCTTGGGATTTCTAATGGCCTCTGTCACAGTGATCTTTATTGACTGTTTACAGCTCTGGAACTTGGGGTTTGGTGCATGCAGGGGGGCAAACTAATAGAACCTGTTTTACCACAGTCACTAAAGTACCGTTAGGACTGTTACTCTATTTCACATTAGCAAACATACCTGTTTACTTTAATTGCACACCCACTAAGCAAATATGTTCCAGGTGGCTAAATGGATATGGGACACAGACTTAACCATGCCCTCTGCTCGACGTATAATGTATTGACCAGTGTATGTAGCTGAATGACCCAATGTGACGCCATTCTCCCAAACATCTAATACTACAGACTTTTGTTCAGTGAAGACTGTAAAAATCATAGAAAATACAAAGCTGCTACCTCATTTGAAATGTCACTTCCCTTCTTGCATTCCGTTAGCATTCCTCTCATCTGCTCCATTTATAACCTTCTGATTTTGAGTCATTGAGTAAAATTCCTTTTTAGAACCAAACACAGAGAAATATCTCCACATGATTTTGAAATGTGCCCTTAAAGACCCAACAAAACCTTGCTCCTGATGTATCCGCTCAGCAATTGATAGAGCAGCATTCATCTGGAGCGTTGCGTTTCTTCTTCCCTCAAATTGCTCTGGCAAACAGGAAGTTGTGCGTGACATGGCCTTTGATGTGTTTAGTAGGTCTAGGCAATATGGGTTGTTTGTATTTCCGCTCGGCTTATTATACATGTGCCATGATTTGTATGAAAATAGGCCTGAAAACTGCAGCGGCTCAATTAGGCCCTTCAGCTGCAGGCAATTAGCTGTCTCAAGTGGGTGCTAATCTGCACGGGAAACTTTTCAAAGGGATATGCCTCCTTAGGTTTGCACAAGCTCAAGCCCAGATGTGAAATTGCATTGTTTTGCACTTTTTTTGTTGTTATTTCTTTCGGCCAAGTAATGAATCACCACCAACACCGTAATCATCCATCATGATGCTCGATTCATAATAGATACAGGCTAATTTTTAGCACCGAAGCTTTGTTGTTGTGTAGAGAAAACTTTGCACTGGGACCAGGCTGGATGGACCATTCTGTACTACCGGGCTCTCTTAGGTAAACAAACATTCTGAAGTCAGCACCGATTAAAACCTGACTGCTACAGAAGCACTAATTGAGCATCGGCTCAAGCCTGAGTTCAGGGCCAGTAAGAAATGATGTAAGCTGTAAATTCAAAACTTTTTTTTCCACCCAAACCAGATGTAATGTCAGAAGTTATAGTCTACAAATGGATTTGCCAAAATGGATTGAACTATTTAAAAAGAAAATTTAAAAAAGAAGAAAAAAAGAAAAAAGAAAATTACTCATCTTAAAATTTGTCACTATTTCACTATATCACATTTTTTTTAATTGTAAAAACCAGTTGACTCTGTCTGTTTGAACTTATAAATGAATACATTTCTACTCAGGGACTGGGGGTAAGTCCCAAATTTACCATGTTTTGTACCGTAGTGTAAGTTTAAAGCTTTCAAGTGAAAACTGCTATCTAATTATGATTTTCTGGACCTAGCTTAAGAGTGGTTGATTAAAAATAAAATGCTTTTTATGTACTGTTTAGATTTGAGTGGAATGGTAGCTTAGATAAATTATTTTGAGTCACCAACATTAGAAGTGTTCAAAAATTTTGCGGCACATTACAGCAAGCTTTTTGACTTTACCAAATCTGTTACCAAGTTTGCTAATCAATTATAATAAATTAATGTGTCTATCCAAAATGCTGAGCAGATTTGCTGAGTGAGTGGTAAATTCATCTGGTCAGTGAAAAGGTGAAGCAAATAAAGCGACTAGTCAAATATATAAAACATGAATGAATGATAAATGAATAGATAAAATATTAAAAAAAAAGAAGGTGTGCTCATTGTTTTTGGGTTGAAATTAATTTTATGCACCAAAAAGAATTTTTTAACAAGCCCACAATCAATACTGAGTTCAGTCTCATGGAAACACAGTTAGGTTTTTAATGTCTCCATCAAAGCAAGTACCCAACAAATGAAACCAGCATTTACTTGTTAAAGGGCACACCCACAGGCTGGTCTGATCTCAGACCCAAATGCATATTTGAAAAACTGTGTCTTAAATACCTTTTTCTTATTCTAATTGCAATTCAGTAAACAAAGCAAAACTCCATTTTTTAATTTAAATTGTTCATGTCATTTTAAATGTGACTTAACCGATTGAGTGAACGTGCATGTGACATTAACTGGCTCCTAGTGGAAGTCAGGAAGCAAATGATTATTTAGTTTTTTGTTATGGTACATTGTAATTACCCAAGGCTCACGACAACAATTATCAGCTTTAGGTTTAATCGCAATGTGGATTTGTTGTCTCGAACAAACATGAAAAAGGGTCACATTCGACACCATTTCTCAGGTCTGCGCTCCTGCTGAGATTCACTGTGGCATTTAGAGTGACTTGCTCTACTATATATAGTGCACTGTAGCAACCCTCGGCGTTGTGGTGGATTTAGATTCTGAGCTTTAATATTGGACATCACTGTCGTGCAACACTTCAGGGGGCACACAGCTGCACCCCGCAAGGCACGCCAATGCCTGAGTGCATTCCAACAATGTTCTTTTTTATCACTCATGAAACACTTGCACTCCATTTTTGTGTGTGTATCTGTGGCAGTGCAGTGCAGGTCTGTTTTAGGAAACAGAATTTTTCGATTATTATCAAAATGCACTGTAAGTTTTGCATAATTGAAAACATTTTATTTATAAATAATTACACAATAACTGGATTTTCAAATATGCATCAGGAAAGTTTTATGTTTTAAACTTTAGACTTTATAATTTTATGACCATACTACACATTTAATCTTAATTTAAAATACATTTAAAAATGTTGAATTATTTTTTAATTAAGTAATTTTTTCTGTAATCACAGGTTATGAGAATTCTTTATTATTTCTTAATAAAAGTTTAGATTCAACATTTTATATGTCATGTCAGTGGGATAAATCACTGTCTATATTTGGACACCTGCATGGTACATGTTAACGTTAGAAAGCACACAGTTGTCCCAAGTGCATGAATAAGTGTCCGCCCATTTGTATTAATACATTTTTTTCTTAATGTTCAATCAAGCAATTTGGGGGTGGGGGCAACATCCAGAGGAAAATATTTTGGGCACTGGGCAGACCATTTTGGGCACACCCAGGAGGGCACCAGTCACTAGACACATACTCACTCACACAGACACAATATATAGGGGCAATTTAGATAGGGTCAATTAAGAGTAGCCAATTTACCTTAAATCCATGTTTTTGGACTGTGGGAGGGAACCAAAGATCCTGGAAAAAACTTATTCGAAAACTGAGAGAACATGCAAACTCTGCTCCGATCACAATTAGTGTTAGTCACTTTGCTTTAAATAAACAAATATAATTAATTTACACATATTAATAGATATGCAAATACTTTGATACATTACACATTATATATTTTAATTTAATCCCATTGTGTTTAATCAGTAAATTTATAGTAAACTTATGTGCTTTAAAATGTGCATCAGTTTGTTTTGTCTTGTTTTTTGTACCTAAAAAAATAAAAAAAAATAAAATTGAGTCTTAAACCAGAGAACTCCCCTTACTTCTGTATTTTTGGCTTCTATTTTTCAGATAATAGTGTGGTCTCATTAACTTGTATAAACAAACAAATTACTTCAGCTGCAGCAATTATAAACACAGAAATGTTTGTTTTGACAGTTTGTTCTGATGTAATTTCACTGTTTGTTTTTATTAGTTTACAAAAGTAAAAATCACCACACTTGTGAACTGGCCCTGGTCAATAAAAACGGTTTTAATGCCTCCTTCCCATGACTGTGTTCTGAGTAGTGCTGTCACATGACCTGTAACCTGTAACACACAATTCCATCCATCTATTATCTTCCGTTTCATCCTCTACTAGGGTCGCGGGGGGGTTGTGCCCATCCAGGGGAGAGCGTCTCGGGCAGATACACCCAGGACAGAGCGCCAATCTATTGCTGGGCACACACTCACTCACACAGACACCCACACAAACACACTCTATAAAGGGCCATTTGGAGAATTTAGTTGACCTTGATCCATGTTTTTGGACTGTGGGAGGAAACTGGAGAACCCGGAGAAAACCCACGCAGACACAGAAAGAAAATGGAAACTCCACCCAGATTGGAATTCGAACCAGGAATCCCTAGCGCTAAGAGACGAACGTGCTAACCACTAAGCCACCGCATTGCCGTAATAATGAATATTAATTGGGGTATTATCATAACACATTTTTTATTATAATTGAGCACTCCTTACTACCCGACTTTACGCACTTTTTAATTAATTACTGTTCTACAGCACTTATCATTATAGAAGCAGTCAGTTTTCATCCAATAACATGACATTAAGATTTTCTTAATGATGTATTGCATTTTTAAAATTACAAGATTGATACGAGAGTTGCGTATGTTGTGTGGAAATGAGACGACAGTTACAATGTTTTGTCAGTAAAGTCCTAAAGAATTGGTAAGTAGAATTTGCATGTTCTGCTGGTATATATAATTTTTTGGTAGATTGCTACTCATCACTCAATAAAAAAATCTGCTGTAATCACAAAGTCCTCCCAGAAATATCAAAATATAAAAAAAAATAATAATTAAAAAAATAATATATATATATATATATTTTTTTTTAAATAGTCAAAATGGTTGACAAAACTGCACAGCAGATATGATGTGTGTGCACCTTGTTTTCCTGCAGATGGCCTCCTGACAGTATATAGTCACACATGTCACATTTTCATGCTTGTTTCTCCTTCCCTCACCTCTGTAACAACACCAGTCCTGTCAGGTGTGGAGTACATCGGTTCTTGTCAATTTCAGTTCAGTCTTCCAGAGACTAACTTTTTATAGAGATTGAGGTTTGGATTTGAACTGAGCAGTTCAAAACATTGATTCTCCTTTAGAACTTGTAATCATGGATGTTCTGAGATAATTTTTACTACATCCTCAAAGTAAATGCATCCAATCAATGATATGTATACCTACCGCACCCTATACAAATCCATTCACACCATGAAATTTGATGTATTTACTCTTCGGATCATGCAGAGGTTTATATACTCTTTCTCGCCACCATTTTTGTCATCTTTAGAGAGCCATCAACAGTGCACCAAGAAGCTTGATTTTAGGGCGTTTAGCTGTATTTTCACAACTCCTGGGTGTGTTTTAGGCGTCACGTGCAGTAAACCAATCAGTGTGTCACTTTCCATTCTCTTTAAGAGCCTGGTGCAGTCAAACTTTGGCAGCACAGTGTGACCAATTATGCGTTAATTAACATTTACACCATTCGGAGGAAAAGTCATCACAACCGAGCCAAGTGGCTGATTGACAATAAAGCAGACTTTGACTTGACCTGATTTTTGACTTGGTGGCTAGAGGAAGACCAATTGGAGACCATCTACACTTAGACCTTATAATTACTCAGCATACCTAATTTGTGCAACAATCTATCTAATTGGTTACACTGAGTGGCAGACCGAAATTCATTTTGAACATGAACCCATTAAATCGAAGAGTGACACACATTTTATGTTAATGATTTTATGTAATTTGTGCATTCAGTAAACATATGCACATAATTACACTGCAGTCTGAAAATAAAAACAGGCTGTTCTATAGTGGTCCTGTGAATGTCCCGACCATTAGTGAACAGAATAAAGGGGACTGACAAAATATGTATAAAAAGAGATGGACCACAGTCTGTAGTGGAAGAACTAGAAGGCAGATCAATATAGTATGGTAATTTGAACTAATGAGAGTAAAAACAACAAGGTGTACCTAATAAAGTGACCATATATCTACTTACCTACTCACAAACATATATTCTATTACCCACCCATCTAGTTAGGTAGTTGGATGACAGACTTAACATATGTAATTAATAAATAAAGTGAGCAATAGTAATGAGATTTAAAAATAGATTAAAAAAAATTAACATAAAATGTAATGGTAATAAATTATTAAGGAATAATATCTAACTCATGTCTTAAAAGATGTGCTGAGGCTCACCGAGCCAAGTCCTGTCTACCCACTGCAATTACGTTGTATAAAAAGCTACATCACCAACCAGACAGAATCGACCCCTCTTTGTCTGATTGACACCACTCTTTAAGATGTATTTACACTCTGTATCCAAGGCAAGAAAACGGAGGAGCATTTTTCACTATTGTACTTCTGTACCCTATTTACTGTTAACATTTGTAGGATGCGCAAGCAGGTTATCATGCATGGTACAATCATCAGAAATGATGTTTAAATTTATTTCATGTGCCCTGTTTTTGTGTTATTGCTGCCGAAACACTACAATTTCCCCTGAGGTTAGTAATGTTCTGTCGGTCTGCCTATCAGATCAAATGCCTGGGCATCATATAAAACAAGCAAATAGAAATTAAGGGATCTTTATTAAAGCCTGGAATAAGGGATTCTCTTGATCAGGAAGTGATGTGCGTAATACACCAGGATGTTAGTATTCGAAGTACTATATTTTAAAGGCTTTTTATTTTAGAATATACTTACTCCTGTCTGAACATTCTCTTGCAGGACAGTTGCAGTACGTGTTCCCTGTTTGCTTTTTTAATAACCCGAGTTCTTTTCTGAGTGAATGTGCTTTCAGCAGAATGCTGTTTCCCTGTTTATGATAATTGTGAAGGATTAATGACACTATCAGGCGTCAGAGAGTCCAGTGATTTTCATCTTTGTACTGAAATAAGTAACTGCCATGCTGACGATATTAGGTTCCCTTATTTTAGGAACTTGTACAAAGTGATTTTTTTCTTTTTTGGCTAAACACCACTGTTATAAATTTGCAGTGTAATCAGCTGACACATTTATACCTGCCGTGCTGTTTGATTACTTTGATCTTTTCTGTGTAGAACTCTAGTTTGTGGGCTGTAACTACTTTACAAAGAAATGATCTCTAAAAGAGAAATTATCCTACATTTTATTAGAGTGTTAGACCTGAACCAGCTGTCGGTTTCAAGTCATAAGTTTGGACATTTACAAAAAATATGTTTTTTAAATTTAGTTTAATTTAATTTTAATTATTCAGCTATGCTTTATACCAAATGCGTCTCACCCTTTAAACAAATGTGTCTCATGTCAGTCAGGTAGAAAACTGTTTTCTTATCTGAAGTGCAATATGTAAATGAGCTTATTACACAAGATCATCCACTTCCTTTGTTGTATCTTGTTTCATGTGTAAAATAAGGGGTGTGATACGTATTGTGTTCGTTTGATCTTTTTGGAACAATAACTCTCTGGATTATCAAGAGGCAGCTGACAAGATGCTGATGATTAAGCACTTGATCTTTTTAGTAATTCATTTACTTTACAAAACAGAAGGAGTGTTTACTCTCTGGTTAGTGTACTAGGCTATTGACCTGAGGGTTCTGGTTTCAAGCCACAACATAGCCAAGTTGGCATCCTTGGCCCCTTGGGGTTTTTATACATCGAGCCAGTGATGTGACGCTAGTTTTTCTTTTGTCCCTTGCTGTTGGCATTAATCAAATTGTAATCAGATTGGCAGTTCATGTTAGTGAATTAGCTCATGTAAAGCCTATTTATGTTGGTCTCCAGCTATAACAGCTTTTATTTTTTTAAGAAGGCTTTGGATTTTGGAGTGTGTCTGTAAAAATGTATGCATATTTATCCAGAAGAACATTTGTAGGGTATGACCTTGAATGAAAATGTTCAGCTTGAGATCTTCATTCTAGTTTATCTAGAAAGTGTTTGATGGGATTGAGATCAGGGCTCTGAGCAGGACAGCCTGGTTCTTCCAAGTCCAGTGCAATCAGAGTCTAGGTAGCTGTACCGCTAAGATAGCAGACCACTGATTGGTTTACTGCATGTTACCCTCAAAATACATCCATGAACAATTAAGAGAATTAGTACAATGCCTTTTGTGCATTTCACGCTGCACAAGGTGTACTTTTCTGTCATGACAATAGACACACTGACATGCCCTAAAACAATCTTGACTGATCAGTAAAGATTGCTAAAATCGGGGCCTAAGTGTAAAAACAAGAAGTTATATCTAATAATGTGACCAATGAGTGTATATCTGTAAAATATGAGTTTCATCTTTTATATGTTCTCTCTAACATGATATCAGTTGTTATGAAAAGCATCATATTTAATTTTAGAAAAATGCAAAACTGAGGCAGTGGTTTGTTATTTTCTGCACCTTAGTTCTTGCTGTAGTCTTTTGTTTTTCTAGTTAAATGATTATTATTTCTGCTTACTGCTATATGATTAAGGATTCAACCACTGTCCCCCCATGGAAAGAAAAAAAAAATATTTCACATTGTTTCAACTTTCACAGAATACTTAATAAATTCAGCATGCGCTGAATCCCACCGCGCGTAAGATGGAGCCGCTAAATTAGCCGTTTCAAGCTGTCAATACCCAGTCAACATGCATTTCCACATTTCTTAAATTGTACTTTAAGAGTATTCGAGACACGTGTGAACAGCAACATGTCGTCTGCAAGACAGTCTCATCTTCTCTGTAAACACCTTTCACAGCCAGCCCCGGAGCTCTATTCCCGAAAGAAGATTTCCATCAAGCCTCTGCAGTCTAGTCTTTGTGATGCTAAGGGAAAACTTCGCTCTTCGTAAAGGTCAAATACGGATGGATTAGTGTCTTTATATGTTAGAGTGATTTATGTAATATGTCTACTTTCCTCAGTAGAACCATCAGAACCATCTAGTAGATGTTAGCTGTTTCTTATTTTTATATATATTTATTTAAAAGATGCACAGCGCTTTTAATTGGAGAGTTAAGGTAAAATACACCTTGTCCATGGTGTTCTTTTTTGCTGCAGTAATTTCTTTTTGCATGTGACACTTTGCCTTTTGATTTCCCAAGTAGTAAGTAATACCACATTATTTTAGTTTTAGGCAACAAGCCGTTGATTAATGTTCCCACATGGAGCGAGGCTTTAAAAATGAGCTGTGTTTTTTACTTATATTCTATTATGTAATGTGACTGGATGAATTATAGTATGCACGAAGTGCTACGATTCTCTTTAATAGCTCCACAAATATAAATAGCCTATGGACCCATTATTGAGGCAGCTAGAGGTGTGCCATCATCGCAAGTGTTGTAACTCATTTATATGAGCAACTGTCCTGGCAAAAGCAAAAGATCCATACGAAGAACTCTTCGAAAACATGCTGCTCTGTGGAAAATTCTGAATACATATATGAATATTAAGGACAAACAGCTATAGTTCTGGACCAACAGCGGCAGTCCCAAAATGACATTGTGTTTTGTTGGGTTGAAACAAACTAAATTAATTTACACAGCTAGTTGCTTAAGTTAAAGGAAAAGAAAAATGTTTCCCCCAAGGCAAAGTCACAGAAGTGCTAAGTTCTCTTTCTTAACAATGTCATCAGCACCACAGAATAAACCCTGATGCAGGTTGGTTATTAAAATGTTGATCTGCAATGATAATTTTTGGTTGTTTGGAAGAACAGACTTATAAAACAATGTAATTATGGGGTTCTGTTTTGTTTTTCATTTACTTTTACATTTATAGATAAACAATCATTCAGTTGCAGAAAAAAAAGTTGAGTTAGTGTAATACAGCTGTAATCCGAAAATCCTAATAAATCAATAAAATATGCATCTATCTGGCTATGACTTGTAATAAAGTGAATTTAATTGATTTTCATAAAATTCAATGACTTTAAATGCATTTAATTAAAGCATAACAAAACTGTATTTGTTAAATATTTTATTTCAAAACTGTAAATTGAACAGTGAAGTTGTCATTATTTTCCTTTTTTAAAAAAAAAAAGCTATTTACTGCATTTACTTTTTTATTTATCTGGTTTAAACTGTTCCTGTGGACCTCACTTTGTGTGGTCATACTGTAATGTGAAAGGAACTTCTCCGAACAGTCACCACAATGCTCGAAGCAGTGAATTCCTTGAAATAGCTACATGCACATCTGCACATCATTGGCATTACCGTCTTTGGAGTGTAGTGTCGACATAGCATCATCAATACAAAAAATCAAGTGGGTATTAATCAAAATGGAATTTAGAGAAGAAATTAAAATTTTTGTGAGTTCTACATTATAAAAACTCAGAGTTGTAACTTTGAACATGTATTAGTTATATGTAAGTGATTTTTGAGATCAGTTCCTAATTAAGTAGCTATTAACACCTGGTTGATCCACATGCTATGAGAGCATTAAAAATATCAGTCATGAAAATTCATTTTATGAATGCTAAAATTATAAAGTAGGTAAATGGATCAAGCTCCTATTTATGGACTTGCTTTAATTCAGTCATCAGTCAATTTGAATATTTTCTTTTCTGACTTTGCACATCTTAATTGAGGAATATTTGCTCATTTATTCTTGACTTCCCAAATTTCACAATGTGCTCTCCTGTCTGTCTTATTGATACACCTCATAATTCTGACTTCATAACTCAAGAGCGCTCATCTTCCCATCCCTAATCCAGTGCATTGAATTAAGCAGTGTTTTACGATGCATTGGTGCTGGAACTTAAACCACTTGTCCTCTTTAACAGAGTCATTTACTTCACTGGCCTTTACAAAGTAAAAAGTAATTGGTGTCTACAAAGCATCTATACAATATAGTCCTGCCACCACCATTCTTTATGGTCGATATGGCTACATTCTAATTCGTCCCAAAGGTGGGATTTGAATTTTGATAGGGTTAAGATCGAATGTCTTTGCAGTCTAGCCAAGTTTTCACACTAAACTTACTCATTCATTCATGGTCATTATGGACCTTTCTTTGTATCCTAGGACACAGAAAGGACCTTTTGCAAATTGAGCCCACAATGTTGGAAGCATTACAGAATGCATGGCTTAAATTGAAAGTGCTTAAATTTATAACCTGTGGCAATAGGACGGATCTTTTTGACTTGAGTATAAATTTATCGAAGTATTGATAACTTGGCCCAGCGATGGATTGGCGCCCTGTCCTGGGTCTATCTGCCCAGCGTCCGAGACGTTCTCCCCTGGATGGGCATGGGGAACCCCACCGCGACCCTAATAGAGGATAAGCGGAAGATAATGAATGAATGAATGAATTGATAACTTGCCATTTTTCCCTTCATTATAGTCACAGTGGGATATTACCTGGTCTTTGTACTAAAATCCTAGCATTCATTCACTGTGCGTTCAGATAAAATACTTTATTTATCCTGAAGGAATTTTAGATATAAACATTTGCATTTTTAGCACAAAGCCTTTCCAGTACAAAAGGATTTTTTCTTGGTGGACCTGTTTAATCAGGTGATTGATTACAAGAGCAAATTCCACCAAGAAGTTAATCTCTAAAGCAGGTAATTTTTAAGTGATGTTGATGTTTATAATGTAGAAATAAGCCAGGGATGTTTTGATTTGTTTTCTTTTCATTTTCAGGATCTAATGTGATAACAGGTAAAAACTCTGACAGGGTATGATGATTTTTAAGGCGATTGGAAATGAAACATGAAAGGTGTCGGAGCTCGGAACTGACAAATTTCAAGCTTCCATTAATGTATCACAAGAATTTTTGTTTCACACACACACACACACACACACACACACACACACACACACACACACACACACACACACACACACACAGAAGGTACTTAACAGTAGAGCTGTATTCAGGCAAATATGACAGTAAACAGAGAGAAAAAAAAGAAAAAGAATAAAAGCCAGAAAACTAATAGGCATTGAAAACAAAGGAGTGAGCATACACAGGAAGACACACACTGAGTCCACAGCATGGTTTGATGTGTAGAAAATTATAATTCGACAGAGGGACCTGTTTTAAAACAGCAGACGCTATGATTAATCAATCAGCATTTACATTGTAACCGAGCTGCTCTGATGAATACGACTAATTAGGGCGCATAATGTTTTTTTTTTTCCTTTCCACAAAATGTTGTTTACCAAGTCAATCCATCAAGCGCACAGTTCCGCACTGAGGGCCATCAGAGTGTCAACCAGCAAAGAATGTACACATAAAAAAAAATCCCACTCACAGGTGACTGTCAGTCGTGTTATCGGTCTGACTGTAAGGGCCTTTCTGCACATCTCCACCCTCCTTTTTCCTTTCATTGCCAATAAAGCCATTCTGCATTCTTGTTCCAACCCATATTGCCCAGCTCTTACCAAGACTGTTACATTAGTCTTGGTTCTGTGTTCTGTTGCTTACTTCTTAATTTCAAGGTAATTTTATGTCCCTTTCAAATTTTCTGATATTGCTTCTTAGTTTGTATTTTTCTTTTTCATCTTCTTTTAGGTGCAATAATCGAACCCAGTGCATTGTCATTACGGGAACCGATGTCTTCCCTGACCCATGCCCAGGAACTTACAAGTATCTTGAAGTCCAGTATGAGTGTGTCCCTTATAGTAAGTATTATCACTCCATTTTTGGTAATTTAGAATTAAAAATACATTTGATGACATCAATTTTACACCTGCTTAAACCACAGTTTATGTGAACGAATAGTGTGTTATTTATTCACATTTTAAAACAATAGCTAAACATTTACACACAACCTCTAAGACCACACTTTAAAAACTCATCTATTTAAACATTGTTCCATATTCTAACAATTTTTAGTTAACTTTTTTAATCTTGATCATGGCTATGTAGGTGCTAGAAGTGGGGCAAACACCCTGGAATGCTCACCAGTCTATCGCAGTGCAGACACACATACATACCTAAAGACAATTAATTGCAGTTCACATATGAACATGATTTGAGACTGTGGGAGGAAACAGTAAATCCCAAAGAAATCCCACACAGATATAGGGAGAACATGCAAATCACACATCAAAAAGGACATTGTTCTCCCTGCCCTGGATATAAACCCAGGATTTACTTGATGTGAGACAATTATTATTTTTATTATGGGAAATATTTAGACACGCATAACCAGTTTTATTTGTTTGTTTTTATGCAGGCATTACAAATATTTTAATTGGGGTTTATTGCTGATTATATGATTTATAATTAAAAGAGAAATTATTAAATTAAAAAAAAGGTAAAAAATCATTAGCGCTATCAAATTTGAAATTTGCAGAGAGACTGGAGACTGGTTTATTATACAGATCTGCTTCTCTGCCTAAAAACAGTGTTACCTTGAGGAATTGGACCAGAATGAAATCATGTTGCTTCTAAAAGCAATTTAAAATGTTTGTATGGTGCATAAGCACTTTACTTTAAATATCTAGCTTTTTTCATACTTTTTACATGTCGATCTAGAATATGTTTAAAGTGAAAGTGAATATAGACACCGCAAATATGTATCGAGTAATAAGAAATCAAAGTGTTTAAATGCATTTTTCTACTTATTGTGTTTTAACTTTTTACTCAACTTCTTTCAGAACATACTACAGATACATCTTTTTAGTGCCTGTGCTGCTTTTTATTACTGTTTTACTCTCATGCTTTGCTATTTGCATGAGAAAAATTGTATTTTATATATTGTTCAAAGCGGGCGGCACGGTGGCATAGTGGTTAGCACGTTCGCCTCTCAGCGCTAGGGATTCCCGGTTCGAATCCTTATCTGGGTGGAGTTTCCATGTTCTCCCCGTGTCTGCGTGGGTTTCCTCCGGGTTCTCCGGTTTCCTCCCACAGTCCAAAAACATGGAACAAGTTAATTGAATTCTCAAAAAATTGCCCCCTATAGAGTGTGTCTGTGTGAGTGAGTGTGTGCCCAGCGATGGATTGGCGCCCTGTCCTGGGTCTGTCTGCCCAGCGCCCGAGACGTTCTCCCCTGGATGGGCATGGGGAACCCCACCGCCCCCCCCCCCCCCCCCCCCCCCCCCCCCCCCCCCCCCCCCCCCCCCCCCCCCCCCCCCCCCCCCCCCCCCCCCCCCCCCCCCCCCCCCCCCCCCCCCCCCTTCAAAGCAAAAACAGTTCTTTAAATTAAATAGCAAAAAGTATGTGGACACCTCACTATCACAGTTACATGAATTTGTCAAACATTTTATTCTTGAACCTGTAGAGTTTGTGGATTCTGCAGGATTCTCTACATTTATCTGATTAAGAGACAGGTTATAATATTAAATACTGACTTTGAATGATGAGGTTGATGTTGGAGCATGAAAATCTAAATTTTTATTCATCTCTGCTGTGTTGAGGTCATTGCTCCGTGGTGACCATCAAATGTCTTTAATAAAAACTTATGCGGCATAAAGATTCAGCAGCCTCTTTGTTCCCCCTCCATTGTCCATTTTATAAGTTCCACTTATCTTTTCAGTGGTTAGCACGTTCGCCTCTCAGCCGGGATCATATTCCAATCTGGGTGGAGTTTCTATGTTTTCCCTCTGTGTGGGTTTTTTCTGGGTTCTCTTCTTTCCTCATTCAATTCAAAAACATGGATTTAAGGTACATTTGTTGCTCTAAATTGCCCCATCTAAATTTCCCCTGTGTGAGTGAACTTCCCAGCAATGGATTGGCACTACATGGGTCTGTCTGCCCAGTACCCGGAACATCACCACGATAGTATAGGATGAAGCATGCTCTGCCAGCATCCAAATCTTATATTAATTTTTACGTTGGTTTAGTTAAACATGAACTTTTTTCCCCATCAGTCTTTGTTTTCATTGTGGTTGTTTCTCAAAATTGGGAAACAATTTTTTAGTGGGTAATTTCTTTCATTCATTCATTATCTTCCGCTTTATCCTATATTAGGGTCGCGGTGGGGTTCCCCATGCCCATCCAGAGGAGAACGTTTTGGGAGCTGAGCAGATACACCCAGGACAGGGCGGCAATCTATCGCTGGGCACACACTCACTCACACAGACATGCACGCATACACACACTATATGGGGCAATTTGGAGAACTCAATTGACTCGATCCATGTTTTTGGACTGTGGGAACCTTGAGAACCTGGAGGAAACCCACACAGACACAGGTAAAACATGGAAACTCCACCCAGATGGGGATTCGAACCAGGAATCCCTAGTGCTGAGAGGCGAACATGCTAACCACTAAGCCACCATGCCGCCCGGGTAGTTTCTTGAATGATTAATTAAAAAATGTCTAAGTTAAATGAAAAAGAGGTAACAATAATCATTAGAACTATGAAAAATGAATCTGGTTAAAAGAACCTAGTGAAGGTAACATTAATAAGTCAGTTCTTAGTTGGTGTGTCCACATACTTTTGACTGTAGTGTATGTTATCAAAAATAAGTTATTATCTTTATATTGTCAGATATAGCAAAAGTTGAATGGAATGATTTTTTTTAGTTAGTATTTATGCGGGGTACAATAAAACACAAAAACATACAATCCAGATGATAGATTACAGAATGCCAACGATTGGACCACAGTTAATAAGAGCTTTAGGATAAATCAAATCTAATGTTTGTTGTCATTTACATAATACCCAGAACAGTTTCTTACATTATCAGTGTTGCAAAAAAACAGCAACAGCAGAAATAAGATAAACAGACACAACCATCATGGGGAAGGTGAAGTGGAAAGTACAGATTGTTTTGCTCCTTTGTGCAATTAGATAATTATATTATTATCCAACTCACTTCTCTCACCTACCAGGAGACTGTAGTTTTAGTGTCTGCAACAGATGTTACCAACCGACTTTAGCACAAAAAAGTGAACACATTGTATGTAAAAAAAAAAAAAAGAAGTATAAAAATAAAATAAAATAAGTCCTGCATTTATAGTTTGTTATTACAATATAATTGTTATTACCATTTATAATTGATGATAAATTGTGTGAACAAAAGTATTGGGACACTGCTCTTATTCATATCCATAGGTGTATTCGAACAATTGGATACTTTTAACTTATGAGAAAAGCATTTCTCTGTTTCAGCATGCCTGTGACCCAGTGCACAAATTAAAGTCATCGTTGGATAAGTTTGGTGCAGTAGAACTAGATTGGACCACATGGAGCCTAATCTTAACCCCATTAAACACCTTTGAAATTAAGGAGAACTGAGATTGTATCCAGTATCAGTGTCTGATCTTACAAACACAGTTCATGGTGCAGAATACTATGTGTCTAAGATTTTTGTCCATATAGTGTAAAAAACACATGTAGATTTAATGAAAAGAAATGCGGTTCTTACATTATCTTTGCAATAATGTTTTCTCCTTTCTTGTTTTTCTAACAACAGCATTCACATTTTCTCCTTAAGTCCTAAATGGAACTTTATAGGTGCTTCCTTTTTAATGGCAGCCGTCACATCCTGTCCTTGTGTGGACATCACTGTCAAATTCCATTAATGCGAGTACTTTCTTTCAGATTTCCTGAAGCTCCTGTTTAAGAGAAATATGATGTTATAAAGTGTAAATCTGTGAAACAATGATTGTTTGGACATGTTTCTGATGTATATACCATAAATGTTGTATATTGTAAATGCAGTGTGTTTTATCTTATGTGTCTGCATTATAACTCTGTAACATGTACAATACAGTCATTTCAAATTTTATTTAATTAATTGTGCTGATTAAAAAAATATTTCATAAGGTTCCAATAAACCAGCAGTTTACAACAAATAACAACTGATTATTATTAGAAAATGTTTTCATATGTTCTCTTTTTTATGAAATTATAAAAAAGCAATAATTATCACCAAAAGCAATAATGCAGGTGGTATGAATTCACAATTTACCTTATAAAATATCTTTAGACCAACACAACAATTCAGCATTTATATATTTATTTTCAAGCTCATCCTTTTTTATATGTTATATATAAATAAATGCAGAAAGGAAACTAGTGTAAAAATGGTAATAACTATGTAGCTATCAATTAGATTTAAAACTGAGAATAGACAAAATAACTAAACTAAATGGTAATGGTTTGGCTTCCAAACTAATAATGCTTCTTGAACAAGTTAACCAAATTAAATACCAGTTAATATGGTTCTCTGTGAGGCTGTGTGATGTGATCTGATGTGCATTCCTATACTGTACATTATACCTCACCAGCGCTGTGATGACGTCGTATTCTAAGTTGTTTTGTTAAAAAACCTGGCGGAAGGGGTCAGTAAATCTTCTTTTACCGGATACTGATTACTGTGGTAATGCAACTTCACAATATAATCCCTTTGTGTTCTATTATTGTAATGTATTCTATTATTACTAGTTTACTAAGCAATTATATGATCAGTATTATTTCCTAAAGCAGCAAACCTAAATAACTATTAAATTGGTATTGGTCATGTTCTCCAGAAACTGTAATATTACTGCACATGAGCTGCATGAATCCACAAGTTTTTGTAAAAGCTGGCAACTATTAAATAAATCTGTGATTTATTTAAAAAAAATAAATAAATAAATTAATAAATAATCGTTGCTTCTTTTTGACAGTTAATTGAATATTTTTAGCAAATACATACGTAACAAATACATACATAACAAATCCTAACAAATCCATAACAAGTATAACTGGTATTTGTTAAAAATATCTATTATTAACAAATAAATTAATAAATAAAATAAAAAAGGGGGGATGTGGTGCAGGATCAGATGACGATCAGGTTTGATAATTCTACAGTGTAGCTGGTTTTCTTCATAACTACTGACTTGTGATGTTCTCATTTGTAAGTCGATTTGGATGACTAAATGTAAATGCATGTTTTTTTTTATGTTTTGTTGAGGAAAAACAAGGTGTTGGAGGATGTTATGTTTGGGGGAAAAAATAAAATTTTATACACCAAACTAATCGATTATTGGAGTGATGAGAGTCCAGGCGGTGAAAATATTTGGTAACTGTAATGCTGGGTGAGGTTTAAATCGCGTGAATGTGTGACGACACACGTAATTTAGCCTTCAAATAAATGCTGCGCAGATTTAAAGTGTGTTTTGGTAAATTATTTTAGGATGAGTGATTAAAAAAAGACATTTCAAAAAATGCTAAACATTTTCAACAGAGGTTTTAGACAAAAAATATAAGTGATGAGAATTTGATATTTTTTAATTCTTTAGTACTTATTAAAGATTCTGTTGTGGGTTTAATGTGTAATGTTACACGGATTAATAGCTCTTTTGTTCTTCTGTGACATGCTAACATTGTCTTTTAAACTAGGGTATTGGACCTGTGTTTGTGTGTGTGTGTGTGTGGGTGTGTGGGCGTGTGTGTGCGCGCTCGCGCGCGCGTGTGTGCGCGCTCGCGCGCGCGTGTGTGAGCGTGTTTGCATGCGTGTATGTGTGCGTGCGCGTGTATGTGTGTGTTTGCACACGCGTGTGTGTGTGTGTGTGCGCACTTGTGCCTGTTGGCTCTAATAACCTTTTCCTTTTTTTTCTAATTAGGTGTGCACCTTTAAATGATGTCCTTTAACTCATGACATGTTAACTGCATGTGTTCATGGTCCTAACCGTTAATTCATGTTAATCTCTTTTTTCCTCCCTTGCAACCCTTTTCATTCTCTCTTCCAACGCTTAAAATAGAAGTGGAGCAAAAAGGTAAATAACTGACATAATTTAAAGTCCCTGTAGCTCCTTTTTTGTTACTTTTTCTTTGTGGCATATGGTTGTAAAAGCCTTCCTATCCCCACTCTTTTGCCTTTCTGATCCTAGCAGGCTGTAAGAAACACAGTAAAGGTGGTTCTAGCGGCAGCATTGTAAGGACGACTCCTCATAAAGATATAATAGGACACTTAGAGTTTAAATGTGATCTGGAGACTGGAGTCTGTAGGGGTTCCATCCCTGCCTCCCTTTAATACCCCCCTCCCCACAACCTTTCCCTCGGGTGCTCTTTTATTTTCCTCTTTCTGTTTGGCACAGTCTCTTATTGCCTGGCTTTTTGACCCCCCCTCGCCATAGCATGCCATGGTAACAGGTATTCTCTTAGTCTAATGAGTTCACTGCCTTAACTGTCGTTCTCTTTCTTGCGTGATATCTCTCTGTCCCTCTCTCGCACGCATTTTCTAACCTCCTCTGTTTGGCTCTCTGTCTGTCTCTCAGTCCTGCCACTTACCACTCTTTTCACATTTGATTACTGTGTCTATGTTCGGGGGGGATACATTCTATGCTCCTCAAATACCTCAAATTGTGATGCTGCTTTAAAATTTGATGGTTATGATATTTGCACCACTTAGTCAGATGTAGCATAAATGCTAAATGTACATACCTGCAGCCTTTATTTTTTTTACCAAGTCTCTTTTGGTTGGATTCTTTCATTTACAGGGCAGTTGGTTGGTTTTCCTTACTTTGGATTTCAGTTGCTCGTAATGCCCCCCTCCCCCCAATTTGCCATCTCGGCGTACAGTATGTCCAAGCAGAAGGACGCCGTTGGTTTCAGACACATGCCACTTTATTCTGTTTGAGCTCCATTGACTTTCAGATGCAGATTCTTCCGACTTAAACTGCTTTATGTTGAATAGCTATAGCCTCTTAGCTACTTCAGTCTGTCTGTTTTTTGTCCCTGTCTTCTCAGATCAGCCAGTTCTTAAAAGCTGACGTAGTCCTGAAAATAACTGGTCGGTGATTGATTTGTGTTTAAACATGAATCCCTTTGCTTACATATAACTCTTTTTTGTTCTACTCTTCTCTGTTACTAGTTTTTGTTTGTCCTGGAACTCTGAAAGCTGTTGGCGACCCTTCCTTTCTCTTTGAGGCGGAGCAGCAAGCTGGAGCCTGGTGCAAAGACCCACTTCAGGCTGGGGACAAAGTTTATTTTATGCCCTGGACTCCATACCGGACTGACACCCTGATCGAGTTCTCATCACTCGAAGATTTTCAGAACTCTCGTCAGACCACGACATACAAGCTGCCCCATAGGGTGGATGGCACGGGATTCGTGGTGTATGATGGAGCTGTGTTCTTTAACAAGGAGAGGACGCGCAATATTGTCAAATTTGATTTGCGCACTCGCATCAAAAGTGGTGAGGCCATCATCAACAATGCCAACTACCATGACACATCACCATACAAGTGGGGCGGCAAAACTGACATCGACTTGGCCGTCGATGAAAACGGCCTGTGGGTAATCTACGCCACAGAGCAAAACAATGGTATGATGGTACTGAGCCTGCTCAACCCCTATACATTGCGCTTTGAAGCCACATGGGAGACCACCTATGACAAACGCTCGGCCTCTAACGCATTTATGGTCTGCGGTGTTCTCTATGTGCTAAGGTCCACTTATGAAGACAATGAAAGTGAAGTCAGCAAGGGCCTCATAGACTACACATACAACACCAAGCTTAATCGTGGTGAGTATGTGGACATTCACTTTCCCAACCAGTACCAGTATATTGCTGCTGTGGAGTACAACCCCAGAGACAATCAGCTGTATGTGTGGAATAACTTCTATGTCCTCCGCTACAATCTGGTCTTTGGCCCACCTGATCCAGCCCATGGTAAGTCATATTTATCTACTTGTTTGTATAAACTGTGCTTATTGAAACTTTGCTGACTGTAAATGAACCAGATACATTTGCAGTTCATTGACTCATGTACCAATCATTACAAGTGTAGGATTATTTTAATCTGCATTTGGTATGTTCTAAAGACTGTACCAGTGTACGTTTAGTGATAAACAACATTCCAGGTTCACTTAGCCTGTAAACTAGGATTTTGCCTTGGGAGCTCTGTTTCTAACCTTAAGGGACCAGCGTAACCGGCTGCTTCACTTTTGGGAAAAGACGACTAGTTCTCAGGGGAGCCATCATTGAAGCCATACCTGTCTGGACAGGTACACAAGCTGCCTCAGAGCAACAATAGATTTTTCCCAATGGCTCAAAGTCCCAGCTGAATTTTGCCCCTTAAATAAACAAACAGTTTGCATTAGCCAAGAGGAGCAGATGCCTGTGGCAAAGTAAAATGAAGAAGCGACCGAGGCATCCATGTTATGGGGTCGTGTTGGCGCAGCAAGACCCAGGAGCCAAGTTCTCTGAAACAGTCCTATAATTATATAAATAAAATGACCTTAATTACCTTGCACAAGATCTGAATGATACTCCACATAGACTTAGCAGAAACATTGATGCTGATTGCCGAGACTGTAGACTTTTTAAAAATGTATTTAGAGTCCACAGTGCTGACAAAAAGTCTTCTTAACTAAGGACCGAATTACGTGCTGTGCAGCTGGAGTTTACTGTAACGACATCGCAGCTGTGTTCCGTTCCCTGTGGACGCTGATCAGTATGCGCGGAGCATGCTAGGTTAGATTTGAATAATGAAGGGAAGGATGACTACTCACTCTGTTGCTTTTTTTCTCCCCTTCACCCATGAGACACGACGAAAAAAGTTGCTTCTGTGCCTGCGTGAGGCATTTAAAAGATAATTGCTGCATTGAGACGAGAAGAGGGAAGTTTGCTATTAATGCGTGTGGGGTTCGGGATCATTACAAACGCTGCATCTGTTATTATTAGAAGGATTTAAGATGGTAGCAGTGACTTTAAAAATGACACCTAAAGGAGAACATGTGGCAATCTGAGAACTTTTTATTAGCATAAATGTCACATATGGTGCTCTGCATTGCCTCACAAATAGTGTTGGTTTAGACTTCACTCGGAAGTAATAACTTCATTGAATTATGTCACTTTGGACCTTATATGTTTAAAAACAAGTAAAATTAACACCGTACTGTGTTATTATCATTGTAACATCTATGTGAATTGATGATTTAGGAACCTTTTCAACGTTTCTGTGTGGTAATTCTCAGTTTAAGGGAATCCAATTTTATTTTTCTTCCGGATTAGTATATATTAGTTCAAATATCAGTTAAGATTATATATAGTATCACTATGTACCTTATATTACATCATAAAAACAAATATCACCATTATTTGCAGTCAAAAAAGAGAAGAAGACATTTGTTCTTACTGTTACTTCTGGATACTCAGTTAGTATATCCTGCTAACAGTTGACTGTGGTCAGTTAGCCTATGTTTAAATGTATAAACCTTTATGTACTACACATGTGGAACCAAAGTTGGTCCACAAATGAATTGTGGGCAGTTAAATACCATTTATGAAGTTAAAGCAACCAGCAAGCTAAGTTATGGTTGAATGAGTGTAGGGTAAAGTAAATAGCAAAGCTTATTTCCTTGAGCAAAAATTGCTTACACTCAATTTCACTCTAATCTTGTTACAGAAGGGAGAGAAATATCTGCACTCTAGTTTAAGAATACAGATAATATGTGAAATGTGAAAATGTCTTTAGTAGATGTTTATAATGCATGTAATCAGCAAAGTTCAAGTTTTATTACTCATTTCACTATTTGATTCTTAGCAACAATTTAGTCTTTTTGAGCAGTATAATCAGTGGATTAATTGATTTAGTGTTTCCCTTCTTAACAAACTTCTGGCGGTTTTCTTCCATTTCTTGAATCCCAGGTTTGAATCCCCATCTAGGATTAAGTGGTCAAGATAATAAGATGAGATAATACCTCATGAACCTTTCCTGTCAGTCTTTTGCAGTTCATTCTTCCAGCCACTAGGAGGCGTATCCAATAATACTGCATCTAATCTAGAACCTTAATTTTGTAAGAGCTTGTAAGATCCATCTAAAGCTGGGGTATATATATATAATTTTAAAGATAACAAGGGGGAAGTCAAGTTCAAACACACAGAAGGGGCACATGTCCAAAAATAGTTTGAAAACCCCAGTTTTATAATAAAGAACATTCATTCATTCATTCATTATCTTCCGCTTATCCTCTATTAGGGTCGCGGTGGGGTTCCCCATGCCCATCCAGGGGAGAACGTCTTGGGCGCTGGGCAGATAGACCCAGGACAGGGCGCCAAATAATAAAGAACATCCTGTTGAAAAATCAAATGCTACCTCGCATACTGAATAAATTATTCCTTTAATACCAGATATTAAGATTATAAACAGACAGGATGTCGTAAGGTTACAGACTTTTTTATTATTATTATCATCACACACTAAACAACTTGGGATCATACCTTACATGGATTAAACCTCTACCAGAATCAAATTTCTACATGCACAAAATTTACATTGGAGTCATGGACTAAACTATAAGTTCATTAGATTGTAAGATTGTTAGACTTACATTTATGTACAAAATAGCTGTTGGACAAGGATGTTGGTGAGAATATAAAGTCAGCATTGTCACGACAGACTATAGGTTGTTGAAGATGTGCTTATTAAATTTTACATATGAACTAGATATTGCTTCTTATAATGATGTCCGTTCCATCTTAAACTGCATTATTATATCAGGCATGTAACGACTCACATGTTCCTCAGAATGTAGCAGCTGCTTGTTGTAATAAAATGATATAAATGCTTTTCATCAAAGTTCAGGTTTTAGTTGGTTACTTAAGGAAATTGGGATGATGACCAGTATACACTAGATCAACAGATAAGTTGAAAATAATCAAATATTTTATCTGCATCAACTGCAAAGATGTTAAACTTTTTAAAAGTCTGTACTTAATACAGTTAATCAGGTGGCCTGGCCGCTCAAGGAGGATGAGAACCCCTGAGCCTTAGTCCTCCCAAGGATTCCACCTGAAAAACCAACATTGTCAATGTTCCTCTGGGTTCAGGCTCAGATAACTGTAAAGCACCAAATAAATAAATAAACTTGAACTTAAACTTGAATAAACCACTTCCCTCAAGTTCTGACTGCTCTTAAAGCTCTGTGGATTTTACAACATAACCTTCCCCTCCCCTACCCCAGGATGCATTTTCTAAAGCTTTTTGGGACTTTTATTGTCTGTGCTTTTAGCCTATCAGCTAAGGAGCTTAACTTCTTGCTTTATTTCTCCAAATAGAATATGAATAGCTTTTTGCTGCCTTCTTCTAAGTAATGTGTGATTACAAAATTTCCTATTTCCTGACCTGATGAGGTAAAAACCAGAGCACAAAGACAAAGAGCACAAGCCTGAAAGGTTTCACCTTGGATAGTATTTCATACAATCACACTGTACCACAGTTGAAGCACAGTTTCTGATATGCAAAGTGGGATTTTGTAGTTTTGGGTGCAGGTAATATTAAAAAAGGAAATCACTTGAACATAGTAATGGTTTTGTGGTCTATGTAATTACATCTTCATGTTCATTATAGAAACTGTCTTTTTAAATGACATGTCACTGACTTGCCCATATATGCTCCAGCAGACAGTATTTTCTAGTAGTCACATAAGTATAACATGAGAAACACAGGTTGTATTACAATTCAATAATTCCTCCATTTTGCAGAGCAGCTGCTTTTTCCCAATAAATTATCTAAACCACTAGATTCTTACCTTTGAAAATACCAGTAATCATAAACTTTAATGGAGAGGAAACCACAATCATTAAATCAGCCAGCGCTGAAACATATCTGGTTGGGTGACTTCTGTGAATGAATTTGTATTCAATTTATAGCACACTTAGCAGAGTGTTGAAGTCATCACGTAGCATAAAGATATAAACTGTGCAAAACCTTGTAACCTTGTATACACCCCTGAATACATTGTTATAATCTTACTGGTTCTTTATTAAATCTGATCAGTGAAAATCAGAATTTATATATATATATATATATATATATATATATATATATA
Source organism: Corydoras maculifer (assembly GCA_019802435.1). Classification (NCBI taxonomy): domain Eukaryota; kingdom Metazoa; phylum Chordata; class Actinopteri; order Siluriformes; family Callichthyidae; genus Corydoras; species Corydoras maculifer. Next base: position 854,815 of record JAFMOD010000204.1, read on the forward strand.
TATATATATATATATATATATATATGGATGGGCATGGGAACCCCCCCCCCCTCGACCCTAATATAGGATAAAGCGGAAGATAGTGAATGAATGAATGGATATATATATATATATATATATATATATATATATATATATATATATATATATATATATATATATATATATATATATATAGGGCGGCATGGTGGCTTAGTGGTTAGCACGTTCGCCTCTCAGCGCTAGGGATTCCCGGTTCGAATCTCCATCTGGGTGGAGTTTCCATGTTCTCCCCGTGTCCGCGTGGGTTATCTCCGGGTTCTCCGGTTTCCTCCCGCATATATATATATATATATATATATATATATATATATATATATATATACGTTACAGCCTTATTCCAAACTGTATAACATTAATCTCTTTCTACACAATTCTACACAAAATACCCCATTATGCCCACGAGAAAGAGTTTTAAAAATGTATTAAAAATAAAAAACTAAGAAATCACATTTACATAAGTATTCACAGCCTTCGCCATGAAGCTCAAAATTGAGCTCAGGTGCATCCTGTTTCCACTGATCATCCTTGAGATGTTTCTACAGCTTAAATAGAGTCCACCTGTGTTAAATCCAGTTGATTGGTCATGATTTGGAAAGGCACACACCTGTCTATATAAGGTCCCACAGTTGACTGCATGTCAGAGGGCAAACACGAAGCATGAATTCAAAGGAAATGTCTGTAGACCTGTGAGTCAAAATTGTCTCGAGGCACAAATCTGGGGAAGGATACAGAAAAATTTCTGCTGCTTTGAAGGTCCCAATGAGCACAGTGGCCTCCATCATTCGTAAATGAAAGAGGTTTGGAACCACCAGGACTCTTCCTAGAGCTCGAACCCGATGATTACTCTGTCAGAGCTCCAGCGTTCCTCCGTGGAGAGAGGAGAACCTTGCAGAGGGACAACCATCTCTGCAGCAATCCACCAATCAGGCCTGTATGGAAGAGTGGCCAGGCAAAAGCAGCATCATGCTATGGGGATGTTTTTCAGCAGCAGGAACTGGCAGACTAGTCAGGATAGAGGGAAAGATGAATGCAGCAATGTACAGAGACAATCTGGATGAAAACTTGCTCCAGAGCGCTCTTGACCTCAGGCTGGGGCGACGGTTCATTTTTCAGCAGGACAATGACGTGAAGCCCACAGCCAAGATCTCAAAGGAGTGGCTTCAGGACCACTCTGTGAATGTTCTGGAGTGGCCCAGCCAGAATCCAGACTTGAATCCGATTGAACATCTCTGGAGAGATCTGAAAATGGCTGTGCACAGACGTCTCCCATCCAACCTGATGGAGCTTCAAAGGTACTGCAAAGAATGGGCAAAACTGCCTAAAGATACTTGTGCTAAGCTTGTGGCATCATATTCAAAAAGACTTGAGGCTGTAGTTGCTGCCAAAGGTGGTTCTACAAAGTATTAAGCAAAGGCTGTGAATACTTATGTAAATGTGATTTCTTTGTTTTTTAATTTTAATAAATTTTCAAAACTCTCAAGAAAACTTTTTTCACATGGTCATAATTGCGTAGTTTGTGTAGAATTTTGAGGAAAGAGATTAATTTAATACAATTTGAAATAAGGCTGTAACGTAACAAAATGTGGAAAAAGTGAAGCGCTGTGAATACTTTCCGAATGCACTATATATATATATATATATATATATATATATATATATATATATATATATCATACAGGATCCATTTATTGTCCATGTTATCACTGCCACTTACCTTAAAGATTAATACATTTAGATTACCTTAAAGACTTTAATACATACTGTTTCAGTCCACTTTATTCTGTTCTTTAATGTTCAGGACCCCAATAGTAGCACCACAGAGCAGATATTATTTGGTTGGTGTATTATTCCTATCCCAGCAGTGTCACTGAGGTGTTTAAATGAAACTACAGCAGCACTGCTGCACAAAAACCACCTCACCACTTCAGTGTCACTGCCGAACTAAATATAAACAATACACCACCCAAATTATACCTGTTCTGTGATATTGCTAACATCACAATTAAGAACAGAGAACCAACAGGGGACTAACAAAAAAGGAAAACAGATGTACAACTGTAAAACTACAAACTTTTGACTGGTACTGTGTACGTTACTGGATGTGTTAAAATTTGAATGTATATAAGTTCATTTAAGTTTCCATTGTGAGGCCATTAATTATTGTTTCTATTTAGAAATGTTATAATCACCTTTGATTAAAAAAAAATAATAATAAAGGAAGTAATATAAATCATGAAGCATTGGAGTGGTAATGGTCAGTGGTAAAGCATCTGAAATAATAGTTCAATGGTTCACAACCTGAGGTCCATCAAGAGGCATCACAGTAGGTAGGAGACTTTGTCTGCTCTAAGTTGAACTGTCAAACATCCTGCAAATTTTTTCTCACACATATGCTGAATGTCACCAGCAAAGATCAGCAAAGTGCAAAACTCTTTCCCTTCTGCTTTTGAGCTGCAGATATCATACACTTAACCTGTTAATTATTAGAGATATTGAAAATGTTTACATACAAAACTGTTTTAAGGTGTGTTGTATGGAATGCATGACGTATAAATCTGATACGGGATACATGATTAAATTTAGTTTATTGGTTTTATAACATCTACCTAATCTGTTTTCTAATCTGTAATTGATGAAAACATTTATACAAATAATAAACTATATAATAAACTATATGGACTAATATATAAAGTATCTAATTTCCTGTGGTGTACTCTACTTTTATCTGTGCAGCATGGGGTTAGGTGTCAGGGGTGGGTGGGTGATGGTGGTTGTGTGTTTTTTTTTTTTTTCAAATACCTGTAGAGAGGCTCCAAGGGAAGACAGTTGGGAACCACTGAGTTAGATGATAGAGAGGCTGATCTTGAACAAGCTACTTAAACACAACCACCTTTATGCTCTTAAACATAACTGCTGTTACCCCTTTTTGAAAAAGCCCTAAAACATTTCTACTCAAAGCACCAAGCCATAATTTCTTCTATCCTCAGTGCTGATGAATTTAAAAATGGTCTATTTTACAGTCGATTTAAGGATTTCATTTAAAAAGCATCTACTTGACACCAGCTTGCCGTGATTTTTATAGGCCTGTTAATGTGTTTTTTATTTATTGCAGCTGCTGCAATTAACTTATAAACCCTGATAATCAGCTAATTGAGATGATGGCTGGTTTCGCTTCACATATTTTGGCGCTGGCGTTCTTTTGCACAATGCTTGTTCCATTCAGTCAAACTCAGGAGCAACTAACTTTGAACCTGTTCTTCATTTAGAAATAAATGGTTTCACAAGAACAGAACCCAGACATGAGATCACCTGTAGATAAGAACTGGACATTTCTTGGCAATTGCTTATTTGAACATACTTAGAGGCTTTCAATAATGTAAAACGAGCCACTAAAAACTGCTTTATGGCCCAAGTGATCTAAAAAAGTAAAGGCAATAAATCTTCAGTAATGAGCTTTGGAAGTATAATGTTGATTTTTGTTGATAATGTAACTCACTTATGCAAAACTATGACTATCTTCAAATGTAACAATATTTAAGGAAGTCAATGAGTCACATGAGAATGGATGAGTAATCAGCAATATCAGAAGAGGATAACTTTTATGCTTTAAAAGGCCATCTTCAAGATAAATAGTGTAAAGAATTTGTGTTTGCATGTATGAAAAAATGAATGATACCTGGACTGTAATGGTAGAAGCAGCGCGAAAGAGAGTACTATTTATGTGTGTGCTTTGTAATAATTTCAATGTGTAAATGAGAACATTTGGTAATCTAGTTGTGAGTTTGCAGAAACAACTGACTAAATATGACCAATATGGCGGTCTCTATAATGCAGTGTTTCAGTGAAAAACAGTGACCAATGTGGGATCTGTGAGTAGATGTTGACCTTTTATATGGGCCACTTACCATTTAGTTTTAGCTTAAAAACATTTTACAGTTACAAGAGATAATAGAGTATATTCAGCAATTGCAAATGCTACATCTCATTAATTCTAATAGACCATGAATCCTAAACAATACACCTTTATCGTAGATAAATGAGATAAAACTACAGGGATATCAGCGCAATCCACTGCTGTTTATCACTGTTCTATTATGCATTTCAAATGTAATGCTTATTTATGAGAACCTCTACTCAAAGGAAAAACAAAATGGTACTTTAATTACCGCCGAACTTTTAAACCTGCCCCGCTGTGATTTTAAAGTAGGTTTTCAGAGAATCAACTTTAAATATTACCCCCCGCAACCCAAGGGGTAAAAAAAAATATTTGTAATTGTTTGAACTCCGTATTTAGACACCCCCTTTCCTGTTGCACTCCCCGTTGACGGCTGATTACCACCTGGGAGCAGTGTTTCAGTCCTGATGAAGATCGCTATTTAGCACGCTTACACATTGTAGTGCAGGAGAGGCGCTAATCAGAGCAGACGTCCTCGGTTCAGGCTTGGAGCTTGGAGCTTGATAATCTACTCTGTGGCATGCTGAAGGACCGCACGCCACTCCTGCAGATTTGTACATCTCCTTCACAAATTAGGTGAGGCATCGATCTCGGTACGCACCTTCAACTGCACAGGCTTCAGCTGCTGTTGTTTAAGGTGGAGAGACGCGGCCGGCGGGCCACACATTACTCAAGTGAACAAGCGAGCGCTGCACGTCTAAGCGCAGTCATTAAGCATAATATAGAATATACACTGGCTGTCATTTTTCATCAAACCATGAGTGTGTGTGAGAGAGAGAGAAAGAGCCGGTGCAAGCTCAAGCACTGTGGCAGCTCTCAGGCACTACAGTCCCATTCCTCTCTTTCAGTGCTGACATCACATGACAGTTGCTCCTATTCCACATCATAGATTATTGCCTTCATGCTGCTCATGAATCAAGTCCCCCAAACCCTGTGGTGATTCCCGAGTTATTAGAGGAAGTTTAGGGTGTTTAGGAGTTTCAGATGAGTGTCCATCATACAGGTCACTTATGAATATGCCTGTTATAACACTATAAGGTTTCTTCACTGTCTGTATGCTTGACAGATAAATCAAGGTTCCCTTTAGGCTTGCTGTTCAACAGACATATTAATTTCAGGCTTGCTGGTCTGCTGAGTTTCGGGAAAAAAGGTCTTTGTTGTAGAAGAGGGGGAACTAATATCAAGGCATATCAAAGAGTCCATAGATGCTCTATGACCAGTGGTGATGTGAACACCTGTGGACTTTGCAAACATCTAGTGAAAATTTGTGGCAGTAAAACCCTTGTATTTAATTGGAAAAAAACATCATAAGAGATGTATATATGGGTTTATATATATTGTGTAGAAATAAGATAGCCCTTACAATCATTGCAACAGCAAACTTTTTTTTTTTCTTTGCTAATAATAGCTTGTTACTAGTGTCGAGGTGAAAATTAAAATGTAGTAGTAGTTTCACAGGAACCGGAGTGACATGGAGCAAAGTTTTATTCTGTTATTCTGAAGTTTATTTCTACTGTCTCTGGACAGTGTGAGCAGATATTTAGAACAAAAAAAAGGGCAGTTGGGTTTTTATGTACCTCAGAGGAAGCCTTTACCCCGCCTTGTAGGTTAGACATGCCTGATGGATAGGGTGGACTGCACCATGGTGTTATGGATGCATGTGACCGTTGCTGCACTCTTCATACAGTGATGAATTAGTGAATTTTTGGAGATTACTGTTTTGTAAAAAAATGTATTTCGATTTTGGTTTCAGTTTTTATCAACTCATGTTCTATAACCTTATTGTCTCTCTATTGTGTTGGTTCAAACTTGTATGTTCACATAGTTTACCAAAATGTCAGCTTGTGCATTTTAAGTATTATGGTCTACCAATTGCTTCATGTACATTTGTTTAATCAAAAAGTCTAAAAACATTTGGCATTACATTTTGGCAAAACTTGTCATTGGCTGCAAGGCTCGTTGGCTAGGACAGTTTCTTCTTCGAAACAGGTTTCATTAGTTCCCAAATTACTAAAAATATAACTTCATAAAACTTGTGCCAAGAAATGCAGTCATCATGTAAAAATGGGTTCTTACCCAAATCGCTACATAAAGTAAAATCATATTGAATAGTTATGTAGTAATATTGTTATATAGAATAACAAAAATTTTTGCAGAACTATTAATAAATAACTTTTAATTGTGCCCAGCAATATATTGGTGCCCTGTCCTTGGTGTAGCTGCCCAGCACCCAAAACATTACCCCCCCCCCACACACACACACACACACACTTGCAACCCTAATATTTGATTTTGTGAAAGATAATGAATTATAAATTAACTTTATATTGTTGGGTTAATAATTTCATTTTTGGCAATTGTGTTCAAAGTACAAGGTCTCCAGGGGTCCATTAATTTTGAGCCTGGTATTGGTGATTTTATGGTGGTATGGTGGCTCGGTATGCATTTTAAGGATGTACATTCTATAAGATAGTTAGAACTTGAAAATGTTATTAAATAATTATACAGTATGGGGCGGCATATTGTCGTAGTGGTTAGCACATGGGGATCCAGGTTCGAATCCCTATCTGGATGTTTTCCACATATCTGCCCAGCACCCAGCTTCCTCTCTCTCTATGTTCACAGTAATATATGAATCTTTAAGTCAGTTCACAAATAACTGAATGTGTCCCTTGGTTCATTTCTCCTAAATTAGACAATATATTTAAATAATGTTTTGAAAAAAAATTAATTATTGGGATTTAAAGACAGCAGTGATTTTTATTTTGTATATGATCCTAAAATAAATCTAAAAACAAGGGTTCTAAATAGACGTGCAGAATAAACAGAGCTGGTAAGCCACAGGGTTGGACGGCATAACTATGCTGTACATAAACAAAAGCAGTATGTTTCTTATATTTTAGCAACCAAGTCTAAACAAATGGAAGAAGAATTTGAACGTGTGCACAGTCATGCACTGCTCACACAGCATATCAAATTAGGCAAGACTTTGAAGGATTATGATATGCCTGCTTCTCAAGCAGCTCGATTGCTAGGCGACAAAACCACATGAACCAGGGGCGACGGTACAACAAAATCCTTCCTGCTGCACGTAGAACCAGTCCAGGTTTCAAATACAATCAAAGAATGATGGACATGCCAAGGTTATGTTGAGTGTGCCGTTTTTCTTTTTCCTCCTACACAGCTCGGCTTCACTCAGTTCTACAGGGAAACTGTAATTGTAATAAATCCAAGAGTCACTGTGGAAAATACAGTATATATGTTGTGTATTGGTTTGTGCACAATCCATAATAAAACACATCAAATAGTAGTTCCGGTCAAAAACCGAATCTGTGCAGCTCTAAATCAAAGCACCTTGTAGTAGAAATAAACAGAAGAGTTATGTATCATCAGTTTATTATTAAAAAAAAGGGGAAGCTAAAAGAAGTGACTGAAGGTATGTAATGATAAATACATTTAAAACAGCAGAACAGTTTCACTAACAAATTTATTCATTCATTCATTCATTATCTTCCGCTTTATTCTATATTAGGGTCGCGGGGGGGTTCCCCATGCCCATCCAGGGGAGAACATTTCGGGCGCTGGGCAGATACACCCTGGACAGGGCACTAATCTATCGCTGTGCACACACTCACACACACATACACACACTACATAAGGCAATTTGGAGAACTAAATTGACTTGATCCATGTTTTTGGACTGTGGGAGGAAACCGGAGAACCCGGAGGAAACCTACGAGGACACAGGGAGAACATGGAAATTCCACCCAGATGGGGATTTAAACCGGGAATCCCTAGTGCTGAGAGGCGAACGTGCTAACTACTAAGTCACCGTGCCGCCCAGCTAACAAATTTAATTTAAGGAAAATAAAGACTAAAAAAATAGATCTGCGGTATTTAAAGTTTATGTTGATGGTGATGGTTTGATTGATGGTAATGAACTCAATTTACTGCACACCTTATCTGCAGTACAATAATACATCTTATAGATAAGGACAGACATGTGTTTGTGTGTATGTGTGTTTTGTATACAAATCCAAACCAACCAAATGTTTGTTTACAAACATTTGACCTAACATGAAATGAATAATGATAGGAATAATCATCTTTATTAATCTACTTTTATAATATTTGTAATTCCTGTCCATGATGATTCAGTAAAAATAAAACTAATGTGCCTAAGATCCAAAATGTATTGCTTTTATTCTAAACATTACATTAACTGAGCTCTGTATATTTTAATGCTCTCCTGAGAGGGTCAGACTGTACCAAATGATGTTAAAGCTACTTCTACTTTTGTGAATTGCATACTCTTTTAAGGGCAGCATGATGGTTGTTCTATGTCATCTTCTGTTACAACTTATCCTGTCTAGATTTCTTTGTATAGAAATTATTTTATTATGGCAAATTAAGTAAGTGTGAAGTAGGGCTGCACCTCATGATTAATTTTCTAAAAATCTAAAAACTATTACTCTAATGTGATTGTGTTTGAAATTAAAATAACATCTCTAACATAATGAAAAATAAAAACCTTTCATGTTAAAATATTTTAATCAAACGCAGTGCTCTTAATGGCAGTTGTACTGTTGTGAAAAGCCATACGCTGTTATGTTTCTGTGTTAAGTGCTCTCACACTTTAGAAGTATGCATGCCAATTGTGCTATGGATAAATTCATCTTTAAGGTAAGGCAACGCCATTTTGTTGACGCGTCAACGCAAGTAATGCAAATCGACGTATTTTTATAATCGATTATGTCGATAAAGTCGATGCGTTTCCCCAGCTCTAGTGTGAAGAATGGCGGCAATCAGTCTATGGTGAGACAAGAAACTTGTAACTGGAAAGAATATCGATTTAACCAGTGCCCTCAATTAATTTTGAAAAATTAAACTTGAGCACTCTTAAACCATCTAGGACCTCTGAATTCATATATCAAAACAGTATTATTAAATGCACAATGCTCTGCATTTTTTTGGGAAAAATTACCTGTAAGCGCCCCCTCCCCCATACACACACACAAATACTGGTTAATGTGGTCCTGCTGTGGGGCTCAGCATACATACCAAAATTTCTCCTTTATATTATATTGGATCAAGCTGTTTTCAAATGCAACTGCTATCATCTTTTTGTAATCAAAACCACAAATAAAAAACAGAATAGGAGGTGAGGAGTCATAACCTAACCCAGAACAGTTCTTTTTTGCTGAAGCAAGAAGCTGAACTTTAGTTACCGTACATCTTAAAATCTGGAAAAAGCATGTGGTTCGGAATGCATCATGATTTGTGGTCCGTCTGAACTCTCCCAAAAAGATCTGATGATATTTACAGCAACATTTTATAGAAATCAGCGAAACTGTTTGCTTGGAATTGTGGATTATATGACTGTTGCAATTTATAGACAGCTGGAACTTCCATTTACGAGCTGATCTTCACAAGATGTGGTGCATGAGAACGATATAAATCCCAGAAAAATGTTTAAATGTTGTATTTCAAGTACTCTCTGGTCTTACACAGAGTGGTAGGTCTGGTTTGTACTGCCAGACATCATGCTGAGTTAATGAGTCAGTAGGACCTCCAGAACATTCAGCATTGTAGAACAGCTCAGCACGCTGAAAGAGGAACGGCAGCTTTATTCACTCACATGACCAAGCAGTCACTTCACTGTCTGATATATTTTTACTTCTTTCCTGATGAATGACACGTTTTAATTTTTTCTGTGAAAAGCCAAGCACACCGTATTTAACATTCCGGTCAGAAACTCCCATGATTGGACTTTTTCCAAAGAGTTTTTCACAAATTCATCTGATTTATCATGCTACATACTTTGTTTTTTGTTGTACTGTGATTAATGTTTGACTGGCACCCCTTCAGGTACAACATTGTGAAATTTTAGGTGAATTTGGAATAATTACCCTGTTGTAGAGTCTATAACTATTTTTATATTTACAGTTTTTTTGTAATTATTTTTTTTTACTGAATTTGCTAGAATGTAATTAAGTCTCTTCTTTCCTTTAGTGTAATTATCATCATGTTACCAGGTATAACACTTTAGTGCTTAGACTTGTGGAGCTGTACCTCCCTTTCTTTCTCCAAACATCGTTTTATTTTTAAATTTGTCAGTGCACAGGGTTTGTTTCCAGACTTTCTTCTGCAAACATCTTAACACAAAATTTTGTGGTGAAATGTTTACTGGTAATGACGCCAACACTCAGGTCATGTTGGATTCATTACAAGTGTTGCAAAATGGAAATCTTCAGAAGTTTGTACCCAGTTAACCTTTTTTCACAAACCAAGAAAATATGATTTTTGACCAGGGTGTCCAAACCATTACACAATGTGATAATTATAAAGCAACATACAGGAGTCTAGGGCAAAGTTTCTAGCTGCTTCTTTATAAATGCTCATTATGTCCAAGGTCTTCACACAATCAGTATCTAAAGTTGTATGCACAAAATTAAAGTGGCTCAAAAAAAAGAAACTAACGAGGCAGAGTGTAAGCAGGATGAGGTTCTCACGTTATTCTGCTTTTTAAAAGTTTAGGTTTTAAGTAACGGTATTCATTGTATCATAACCTGTATCCAGTGCTTATTTATTCCCTGTGATAAGTTATTTATTTGTCTAAAGACACAACAGTGGTTCTATAACATGACTCTTAAGAACTTAATAACATTATAATTATTGACTACTCTACTATAAGTAGTAAATAAAAGACTTGATGTGCACACATACTATATCTGTTCTCAGATCAGGTTTCTGTTTCGAAATAAGAAGAAGAAAAAAATTATCAGGTAAAGAATTCTGGTTCGATGGTGAAGTGTCTGGACTGATTTTCCGCAAACCCTGTCTGGATCGAGCTCTTCTTAATTCACACTAGGTCATGACTAACCTCAAACAGAAAGCTATCTGTCTCAAACACAGGGCCAGAATCTTTCAGACACTCCGTCAGTGCTATCATCAGTGAGCTGCCAGACCAAGCTGTTTGAGAGTTTCCATTTCCAGCTGATGGCAGCACATCATGATCACATTCTATGACTTTAAACATGCTGTGATTTTACAGCTTTGCTTTATTGTGCAGTATTTATGAAATTCAGGCAGTTAAGTTTATTTTAGATCTTAGAAAGTGTTCCATTTAAAAGTACTTGTAAACAGATATTTTTTGGCAATGAATGTGAACAACCTCTGAAAAACAGCATGTTTTTTTATGTTAGAAAATATTTTTAAAATGTAAATTATTGAATGACATAACAAACTTATAGAGAGCTACAAATTTGATTTGGCACAGTTTTTGAATTTATGCGCCTCATTTATGCGCCTTAACCTCATTATTTATACGGGCTTGTGACTGGCATTAAAAGTGCACTGATACGTACACTAGGCTAGGTAATGTGTGTGTGTTCATGTGTGCGTGCATGAGTATGTGTATGTGTGTACATTAAATAACTGTAATATATATATATATATATATATATATATATATATATATATATAATGTATTTACAGCAGTATTTAATGCATAATATATTGTTAAATATGATCCACATTTACATCATAAAAAAAACAACATAATAAAAACTTAATGGACTTTAAACATAATTCTCGCTGAGCTTTATATTTATTGGCTGCTCAATTGCTGTTAGCTTTGAGACTTGAGAAATCAATTTGGTAAATAGTTCAAAATTTAGTACCACAAAAGTAATGGCATTTTACCAGATTTTTTTTTCTCTCTTTTCAGCCCCATCCATTTCAGTAGCCACTTTGTCGCCCTTACCACCTCGAATGACAACTGCTATGATGACAACAACAACAACGCAGCACAGGGGCCTCACAACAACCATAAACATTACAAGTACCAGGATTGGCAACAAACCTGCTAAACCCCCCGTGGCACCATTCCGAACCACAACGCCTCCATCCCTGGACTCGTTACCTTTACCGAAGCGTTTTTGCGAGAGTGTTGAACGCAGAGATATTCTGTGGCCTCAGACCCAGAGGGGAATGCTGGTGGAGCGACCGTGCCCCAAAGGAACCAGGGGTGAATGTTTACTTCATCACATGCATTTTATTAATAGGAACTATTTTGATCCTTTGGGCTTACCAGTAAGCTTTGGGTTTAACATGATGTGTGAAGCATCCCATGAGATAATAATGATTATTCATTACAAAAACGTTCAACAGAGTTCAACACTCGTACTTCGTCTTATAACAGGAAAGGTTTAGTTGCTCTGTTTGATCTGTTACAAACTTATGAAATATGTTGTTCAAACTTTTCTATATTGTTTTTGTAGGCACTGCCTCCTACCTGTGTGTCCTATCCACCGGGGTCTGGCACCCAAAAGGCCCAGATCTAAGCAACTGCACCTCCCACTGGGTCAATCAAGTCGCTCAGAAGGTTAGTATTGGCCCAGCTTCACGACACCAGGCTTTGGGATGACTCTAATAGCTTAGACAGCTTTGCCAAACTTGTTGTCATGAATATAAAACAGTCCCCAGTGCAAAGTTTTGACACACATGCATCCTTCTGTCATTGGCAGAGATTGAGAAATGTAGCCCCAGGCTACCCAATAGGGCGCCCCGCTGCTTGGTTTGATAATGCTTCGCCGAATGTGTGCTCTTAACGCGATATTTTGCTCTTAGCTGTAACTTTGAATGGGCTGCCATTAGACTCGATGGAATGCCCACACCTCACGCGGCAGCACAATTAACTCGTTTTCCTTTTTTTGCTAATGTGCACAGGATGTCTTATCAGTTTTTAATTACTAAGCGATGGCTCGTGGGTGCCGTTACCCGAGCATATTTCCTCGCAGCATGAAGATGTCATAATTAGGGGCGAGAGGCCTGCAGATGCAGAATGATATTCCTGAGCTCCTGCTGAGCTGCTAATTTGCACAATCTTTCAGATCCGGAGTGGAGAGAACGCAGCTAACCTGGCCAACGAGCTGGCCAAGCACACCAAATTACCCATCTTCCCCGGCGACATCAGCTCCACCATGAGACTGATGGAACAGCTGGTGGATATACTGGATGCTCAACTGCAAGAGCTGAGACCCAGCGAGAAGGACTCAACCGGGCGGAGCTTTAACAAGGTAGTCCTTTAATGTCTCTTTGTTGTCTTTTTTCAGGATCAGTATTTGGGTACCCTTAGGATTCAGCCAATTAAAGTAGCATTTTTACAAGGGCAGTATATTGTTCGTCTTGCTTCTTCATGAGGGGTTCCTCTTTCGTAAATGTGCTTGTCATTTCCTCACACTGCTGGAGGAAAATGAACACTATCTTTATCATCGCCAGAGGTAAAACGAGTTGAGAGGTTTAACCGAGTCTGAAAGTAGAAAATCTGGTGGTACAACGTCCTGTGTTACCTTTCAGAGGTGGATTCGATGAATGTACGAGAGTCAGATGTTACTGAAACCCATGTGAAAAGCTTCTACAGGCCTGAGTGCCGACATCTTCTAATTCACTCTCTCTTTGATCTGTTTTTGTCTTTTTTCTAATGACAAAGCTTCAAAAGCGAGAGAGGACATGCAGGGCATATATGAAGGTATTATTTGCCACCCTCTCCTGTTCTCAATGTCTTGCTTTCACGTCTCTCTCCCCTACACTCCTCTTTGCCTGCCTCCTCTCAGCAGCATGCTTGCTCTCTCCAGCCATGTAGCCTCTCATTCTCTCCATCACTTGCTGAATTTTGATCTGTCTCTGCCCTCTGTTGTGCCTTATTATAGTTCTGCCTCACCTGGGAATGATTTGCCCCCTCTCACGGTTCGGGTCACCCTGACACGATTACCATTGTCTTTCAGCTTTACATGTTTCTGCAAAGCTAAGGGATGAGCACTGATCTGTGTGTGATGCGTGTTCCTGTATATGTTTGAAATGCAGTGGGTCCCATTGGATTAAATCCACACAGACAGTTTTAATGAGAGACTGCACAATAGGCTGGGCGGCAGAGTGTCAGGAGAGAATGAGGCATGATGGCAGGGTAATAAATAACTGGACAGTGACACAGTTTTGTTGGTTTGGCTCTGTCTTTCAGCATTTCAAATGAAGCGTTGCCTGTCAGTAATGTTCTGCCTGAAACACAGTTTTAAATCTTGACACCAACATGGTCTGAAATAAAAGAAATTCCAGTCTAAAACAGTCTCAGTTTAAGTTGTGTGCCTAATTCAGTGTTACTCTTACATGTTTATCAATCTCCAAATGAATCCACTGCTGTGTGTTGACATGAATTGTTGTATTTATTATACTGGCTAGAGATTACATTTTAACAGATGTTGATCGATTGTGCTAAATAGAAATCTGAGCATTTGAGAATCTTGAGAGATTTAATAAAAGTAATATAAGTAAAAAATAATATAAAGAATACACCTACACTAACAGGAGTAATTAAATAGGAACAAATTTAGAATCTGTTCTGGATCAGAGAGATAACAGATCTCTGAAATGGAATAGATCTTGCTTTATAGATAAGTATGTAGTATTTAATGACTGAATTACTAAAGAACGAGCTTACTGTGCAAGTAGTAAACAGGCTCAGATTGCCTTTTCTAGATATAATTATAATGGCTCTGATCTTAAATACCTAAACCGTTTAAGTATGATGATAGTTTTTAACAATCCACCGACCATATAAAAGCACTTTACAGTTCTACAATTACAAACCATAATCTGTTTCTCTGCATATTTTATTAGTCCTCTTTGTTCTGTAATGGTATTATTTAGTAGATAATTCTCAGGACTGCAGTGACAATAACATGGTGGTGTGCCTTAGTGTGTTGTACCGTTTTGAGTGGACTTCTTAAACATCTCAGTGTCAGTGCCAGAATAGTTCACCAGCCACTAGGGTAATGTAGGCGGCGTCATGTGAGCACTGTACTCACCTGTGCTTTTCCCTGACTTCAGGCTCCTCTTGTGACTCCTGCCTTAAAATAATTTAAAATATTTTTTACAATACTCCTCTATGGAACTATGATGTTTTTAGTTCCTACACTGTGTGCCTTTGCACACAAATCTAAGAACCATACAAAAGTTCTTCCAGATGCAGAAATACTTATTTGAAAATACAGGTTTAGTGACTTATTTGACAGAACTTTAGAGAGATTCTTGAAGAAATATGTACTATTTCAAGAGCTTTTTACTCTGGTCACGTTTGCACATCAGTATAAGTGACCTGAGACAGACAACGAAAATGCTTCCTCAAAACCAAGTCTGCGAACACATGTTCTTATGCAGTTCCAAGAACTATGAAAATGTCCCGTGGTGCAAAGTCTCTAATAATAAATCATAAAGTTCCTGAGCTTTTAAATAGAGTAGCTTGACAAAAAGAAGCTTTTTACACAGCCAGCAAATTTTCACTTGAGATTTGTATCAGCGGGTGACCAGTCCATCCAGCCAAGAATGTTCTACTTTTAGATTTTTAGCATTTTTGTTCACCACTTAAATCCGGTCCTCACCTAGTAAAGTAAAATGTACCCAATAGCCAACCAATAGTTTCACAAACACATCCGATGGTTCAACTAAGAGTCAATAAAGTAATATAGATTCTTTTCAACTTTTTGTTTAAGTTGAAGGTCGCCGCAGCAGTTGATTGAAACTGATGGTCTAACACTGGCATACAGCTATGATGTGATATTAAGGAACCAGTTGATAAACACCCAGAAATACTCTGCTCTGTATTTGTTATGGATGTAAGGCATGTGTAGTGCTGGATTCCTTTGAGTCAGAAATTCCACAAATGTGCAGTTCCCTGCATCCTAGCTAATGAATTGCAATAAGCAGTGTTTCAAAGTGCAGCCATAACACTGCATAATGAAGTTGCACGCACTACTGGTACTGCTACACAGAGCTCTGAATAAAGGCTGAGATGATGATCAGACAAATAGTGTGACCAGCATTAATGACAAGCTGAAAAAGCCAGTTCAGAAGAAAAAGATCCCGAATTGAAAGCTTATAAGCAGAGTCTCATTACTGACCAGACTGAAGAGAAAATGGGAGTTTGATCTTTTTATATCGGACATCACATGTTTTGAGTGTAAATGTGAAGTGGAGCAGGAAACTTAGAAATTTAGTGAAGTTACTGTCTGTGATGTTTCTGTTTGAAATAATTACTTATGTTCCCTGTAACTCAGTTGAGTAACATTATCTGAACTGTGGTTCTTGAACTATGAGTATTTTTACATAATATAAATCCAGTATAAAACATGTGACTTGTAAAAAATCTGGGATTTGATGTAAAATAAATGTTTGCGAGATCATCGTGATCTGAGATGGAGGCTCAGTGATTACGCTGTTGGGATATCAATCTGAAAGTTGTGGGTTTAACTTCCAGGTCCAATGAAGATACCAATGTGGGGCCTTGAGCAAGGCCCTTAACCCTCATTGCTCCAGGGGTGCTGTATCACCCCTGTGTTTTGACCATAACCATCTCATTGACATACGGATAAAATGCTTTGGATAAAATGTAACCGGTTGTACTATCAATTGAACAATACACCATAAATAGTATCAGAATCAGTATTGAACTTTTTTTCATTCATACTTTAGTTTTTTACTCATTTTGAATTTTTTTTTTAATTATCTATAAAAAAGTCCTTACTTTTAGCATTAAATCTCAAACATATAAAATCTATAATTGGTTAAAAATAATAAGGTAAGCTATCTTTCATGCTTTTAAATATGGCTTAGCAAATACCTTTCTGGAAGCCAAACCCTAAAAACTGTATTACTACTATACAGTTCACTGGCCATCATACATTATTTATCTGTCAAATGTACTTCAGTGGAGGCAACATTCTGCCGTGAAAGCCAGTTAAACTCCGTCTGGTGGAAGCATGCTGGTCAACATGTGCAAACCGCCGAAGTAAAATAAGAGCTGCTGTCTGCGACCTCATTACTATCCTGAGCAATGATAGAGCTTTTTTTTTTTTTTTTTTTTTTTTGCTTGCAGGCCATAGTGGATACCGTGGACAACCTTCTCCGGCCAGAGGCACTAAAGTCCTGGAGGGGCATGAATATCACAGAGCAGACGCATGCTGCCACCATGTTGCTGGACACCCTAGAGGAAGGTGCATTTGTCCTGGCTGACAATCTTATGGAACCAGCCATAGTGAAAGTGCCAGCTAACAATATAAGTGAGTAATAATTCATCTCGACAGAACAGCCGGAACAAAATGTGCTACTGTTTCAAAAGTGCTTTTGCAGAGTTAAGAATTTAGGTGACATAATGATGACATGGAATTTATGCCATTTAATTTATAATTTATTTTTATTTACATTAATATCAACACAATAGGTTGGACCTTTGTTCATTTATTTGGATGAATGTACTGTAGGTATATTTTGACTGGTACTAATTAATGATCCAAATGAAATGTCCCTGAAAATGATCGAATAATCTGAATGTAATAGCAGAGAAAAAACAATTGAGGAATTTTGTCTATCTGTGAAGGGTTGTTTTTGATATTTAATTTTGTTATTAATTATTATTGAAAAAAAAAATAGTATAAACAGCATTGATAAAATAGAAATACATATTAAGATTATCTAATCTTATTTCATTACGTTCCACTAGGATTGAAGGGAGGGGGAGTTTCGCCAACCCAACCAGGGCAGAACATTTCACACCAACAAACATACACTATATAGGGGCAATTTAGATCCGGAGAGAACATGGAAATTTTATCCAGATCTGGATCCCCATATTCTTCTTCTTGTTCTTCTTCTTATTATTATTATTAGTATATAATAATAATAATAATAATAATAAGAAGAAGAAGAAGAAGAAGAAGAAGAAGAAGAAAAAAGAAGATATAACAAAGCAATATAACCAGTAGTTATAATTAATGCTAATGTATTAATTATAGCTGATGTCACCTATAAAGTTATTTAAAAAACTGCTGGCTAAGAAAAGGAATACAAAAATGTACTTTTCCAATATTTTCATTTGTCTGGGATCGTACCAACCAGTACACTTTCACTTGTTATATGACAAAATGATATTTGGGTGTTATTGACACATTTATTGAATGGTGTTGAAATGGCACTCAGACTGAATATAGAGGAAACCATTTTCATCTGAAGGTGCGACTTGCACAATTGGTGTAATCTAAATGAATGGAGTCTGTTTTGCTGGGGGAATGTGGGTGATTTCTAGTTTTTGCAATACAAAAGTAAATTGTATTTAGCATAAAGAAAATTTAACAGGTATTGCAACTGCGAATGTGTGACAGGCCAAAATGAGTTGGTTACGGCAGCGGCATGGCTTCTGAATCCAAACGTACTAAGAAATAACAGGAATAAATCATTTTAGACCAGGGAATAGTCTTAACAGACTATATGCTTTGTGTTATCTGATAATACTAAATACTCCAGTCAAACCATTAGATAATGATATGTTGTAATGTTTTCTCTAAAGTTTAGAATTTTATTGATTCTCATTTATTTCACACAATATCCTAAATGTACACTCAGCATATAACCAGTGATTCCACCTATATTCAACAAATATTTATGTTTTACAATTACAGTTCATCTGTTTCTTTATACTTTGTTAGTCCCCTTTTTTGTTGCTGTTTATTCAATTACATTTTCATTCAGTAATTTATTCATTCATTATCTCCCGCTTATCCTCTATTAGGGTCGCGGTGGGGTTCCCCATGCCCATCCAGGGGAGAACGTCTCGGGCGCTGGGCAGATAGACCCAGGACAGGGCGCCAATCCATCGCTGGGCACACACTCACTCACACAGACACACTCTAAACGGGGCAATTTTTGGGAATTCAATGAACTTGATCCATGTTTTTGGACTGTGGGAGAAAACCGGAGAACCCGGAGGAAACCCACGCAGACACGGGGAGAACATGGAAACTCCACCCAGATGGGGATTCAAACCAGGAATCCCTAGCGCTGAGAGGCGAACGTGCTAACCACTAAGCCACCGTGCCGCCTCATTCAGTAATTTATTTATGTAAAAGAACTTGTGTAAAAACAAAGAAAAAAGCTGTGTGAAAAAAATATATGGTAAAAAGTCATTTTATTTCTTTTACTTTATGTAGTTCTGGATGTGTACGTGCTGAGCACAGATGGCCAGGTGCAAGACTTCAAGTTCCCCCAGAGCAGCAAGGATGGCATATCTATCCAGCTGTCTGCCAATACTGTTAAACTGAACAGTCGGAATGGTAAATACACACATACACACACACACACGCGCGCGCGCGCGCACACACACACTCAGGCAGCAGTAGAAGCACAAGTGTTTATAGAGCATGATCTGTGATAAGTGCCTTTGCTTGTAACCATGGTGAAGGTGGTAAGTGTCAGTTTGTTCTTTCACTGTACCGTCAGCTCAATGAATCCGAGTCTGTAGTTTGAATGAAGGAAACTTTCAACTATTCATTATATGAACAAAAGTAAAGGGACAGCTACATTTTACACCTATAAAAGCCATTTTCTGACATTTCATGCTATATTGGTTCCCTGTTTGCAGCTATAACAGCTCCCACCCTTACTGGAAGACTTTGTGTGAAACTGTGGAGTCTGGGAATATTTGTTCTTTTATCTGGAAGAAGACTTGTGAGGTCAAACACTGGCATTGATTAAGGGGGTCTTACTTACGATCTCTGTTTAGTTCCTAAGGTGTTGAATAGATTTGAGCTGAGGTCTCTATGTGGGTCAGTCAGTTTTATACATAAGGCCAGGTGCTTGAAATGAATGAAACACCTGATTTGTCATTAATAGGTTTGTCCTGATACTTTTGTCCATATAGTATAGTTTTCAAATGATACTGAATAATAGTAAAAATGAATCTGAAATAAGGGCTTATTGATCATCAGTCAAATGAACACTAAAGGATGATTATATTTTTATTATATTTAAGTAAAAGTTATTAATGCTTTGATGTTAGCATGTCTCTCTGGCCACTAGATTTGCAAAGGTGTTTAATGAATGATACATCTATTAAAATATATCTCCATAGGGCTCTTACCATCTGGACTCAAAGGCTGTTATAAATTCATCTGCTAAATGGTTGCACAGTCTTTTATTAAAGCTTTCAAACATTTTCCATTAATTAATCTCACACATCTTGGGAATCATGTCAGTCATTGTCATAACATTTATATCATTATGAGCTGGTTCTAATATGTGCTGTCTTTGTTTATTTATTGTGTATAAGGTAACACATTAATTTAATTGGATCGTACTGCTGTGCAAAGATTGTAATTTTTGGTTATTTTGGTAATTTATTTCTTTATTTGTTGCTATTATGAGGTTCCTATTGGTGACTTTTCAAGGTTCCCAAATTCTGTCAAGTTACAAATTATAAAGTTCTTTAAAAAAACACTCAGTTCTCTTATGTCACTAAAATTCCCCGGAGTTAGAGCTGTGAGGTCTAAAGTAGCACACTTTATAGATAAATCTTGTTATTACACACTTCAATTGCATACACTATATTACCGTGCTATAATGTTAAAATGCCAAAGATTGTGCTCAACATTTTTATAAACTGGGTGGGATGCAAATTCAAGGCTTCCCCCCCCCCACCGCAATACATTTCAGCATGTTGGTCTCAGCCAGGAAATCTTCAATACAGAATTTGGAGGATTCATCAGAATCAATGTAAGCTCTGGAATTATTATTGGCTTATGAGCTCTCATCTGTGTTGTTTGGGATGATGGATGTAGCTGCAGTCTCAGTTGTGCAGAAGCAGAGGAACAGGGTCTATGCTTTATAAGAGTATTATTTTTTTACCTGGAGCCTGTTGAGTGTGTGGCTACTGTGGTGGTGGCAAAACGCAGGGCAATATGTTTCCTATCCTTCAGGAACCCAGCACGCCAGCTTATTGATTTTAGACTTATAACACAGCACGGGCGCAATCCTCCAGACGAGACTGTCTAAAGACTTTTAGTCATATTAATAATGCTGGATTGGGGGAGGGGGGAATGACTTGGCACATCTAGGGAGCTTCTGGCTATCTGCAGTTTCAACTCAAATATTGCAGTCTGCTGCCTGGCGCTATTTGTATCAAAGCTCAAGTTCACATGCTGCATGGAAATAATGGTCCCAGATTTCAGATTTGCTTTACCTGTTCAGTGCACATGTTGTAGATGTATAGATGTGTGTTTGCTGTCAGAAGAGGGAAAACAAAGCTACCAGATGCACACACACACACACGCTTGGATTTGACAAGATTTTTCCTGAAAATAAAGACTGGCCTTTGGCTGAGAGAGAGAAGAGGATTTTAGTGATGAATGCAGGTTTCTTCTTTCCTAGAGATGGATGAGTGTTTGTGCACAGAAGATTAAAAAGGCATGATTTCACAATTCTACAACAATTCTTAAGACGTTTAACACACTGAACTATGGAGGTAGTGGAAGAACACAGTGGACTCACATCAAGAAAATCATTGCTTTGATTCCCAGAGGGGTTTCAAGTGTGAATACTGAATGTTTTTTCTGGATGTGAAGACATTTTGATCAGGTGACAATAACAATTGCCCCTTGGTGTAAATGTGCTTTTATCTGGTAGACAGTTGATGTCATGGAGTTATTTTTCTCTTGAATGAATAAACATCAGTAGATGGGTTAGTTCAACGCTATAGCTATATGGATGTTTTATGTGTTTCAGTTGTATGACATTTTTGGGCAGTCATAATTTAGTAATTAAGGAACCAGCATGAAGATTGCTAGTTCCTTTGCTAGGCTGAAGTGCACATGGACAAGGTGTGTGTGTGTGTGTGTGTGTGTGTGTGTGTGTGTGTGTGTGTGTGTGTGTGTGTGTGTGTGTGTTTCACTGCACAGGGTAAATGTGGAGCACAATAGATTACTTTATTAATTTAGGTAAAGCCTTTCAATGTTTGTTTTCCTATGTTTTGTTACACCAAAAGTTCATCCTTCCATTTTTTTTCAGCTTCCATTTTTCTGTGAAGGCTTTTGGAACATGCCTCTGGGAATCCCCATTTATCCATAAGAGCTTCTGTGAGATCAGACACTGATGTTGGACAAGGGAGCTTGGCTCACATGTTCTTCATCACAAGTTCATTTCAGTTCTGTTGGTTGGGCTTGAGGCCAGGGCTTTGTGTCGGTCAGTCAAGTTCCCCTTTACCAAACTCACCCAAATATGGATGCGTGAGATCCCCAGAGGCCAGCAGAGATTACTATATGGACAAAGGCCCTAGCCCATTAAACTGCTTAAAATGCATTGGAATCTCTGTTACAAACTAAGGACAGCAGCAAAACTAACTAAACAGGCTCACATTCTTACGAAAAAAATCTTAACTGGAATGCAACCTGAAACAAGGGTAACATCATATTTAAGTTAATAGGTGTGAAATTGAATCATCACAAATAAGATATGTGTATAATATATCTATATATGATGCTTAGAAATGAAGATCATGCTAATCTTATGCTATTATACTGACCAGCCTTAGTTCCTGCAGTATGCTATCAGAGAGTTGCCCTGCAGTTCTGTGCTGTAGCTCACATTCTGACCAGAAAAATAAAATTGACTTTATTAGGATCGTGAGGGGGACAAAGACCCCCTCCACCAACATATCATAGCTTTAAAAAAAAATGTTTAATTCTATAAATGTGTGTATAACATGCATGCAGTGTATGTATACATTATTTTGCCCAACACTAATGTTTGTTCTATTTCTCATACTCATGTGTAATCTTTTCGCAACCCACAGGTGTAGCAAAGTTGGTCTTTGCACTATACAAAAACCTTGGCCAGTTCCTCAGCACCGAGAATGCAACAATAAAACTGGGCAGCGAGGCTACTGGCCATAACCATTCAGTGGCTGTGAACTCAGATGTTATCGCAGCTTCAATCAACAAGGAGTCCAGTCGCGTCTACATAACGGAGCCGGTGATTCTCACCCTGAAGCACATTGACGTAAGTCTTGAGAATGAAGGGTGGCCGATGGGGAGGATAAGAGGGTTGCAAATTTTATTCTGGTTTGAAATAACCCCAGAAGGTCAGAGAAGAGTTTGTTTAAGCCATTGGACAAGAAATCATGTAAGAATGAACTGGTGATTATTGGAGGGTCCTGACGAAATTCTTAATGAATACTAATTCGTTTGTCGACATTAGGATGTAAATGATACGAGTTTCCCCCTTTTTTTCAATTGGGAAATTAACTCCCAGATTAGCCATACGATGTGGGATGAAATAACCAGAGGACCAATTATCATTTATCTTTTAAAGTGGTCAGAAGTGCTCCCAGAGGAGGCCTCCTCTTGATTTTTCCTCTTTATCAAAGTAATTGTGTGATTTTCACAGACATGCCTTAAGACCATTATAGTCCCTATTAGAACCTCATATAATCAATGGTCCCATGCTTAATTTCCCCACTTCCTTAGCATTGCCTCTGATGACTTCAGGGTTTTATAGGAGGATTTTCAGGAAGAATAAACGCCATGTAATTTATGTTTTTTTTTCCATAGTTGCAACACTATTTTAACTCAAACTGCTCATTTTGGAATTACTCTGAGAGGAGCATGATGGGATACTGGTCTACTCAAGGATGCAAACTGGTGAAGTCCAACAGAACTCACACAACCTGCTCATGTAGCCACTTAACCAATTTTGCTGTACTCATGGCTCATCAGGAGGTACTGGTAAGATCCGGCACGAATGATTCAAGGCGGGGCAGAGGGCCATGACCTGAATGATCTGTCTCGTCTCAATACGTGCTATCCTTCCATTTGTTACTTGTATAGGGACCAGATGGAGCGCACAAGCTGCAGTTAACAATCATAACCCTTGTTGGTGTTGTGGTCTCGCTGGTCTGCCTGGCCATGTGCATTTTCACCTTCTGCTTCTTCCGGGGTCTCCAGAGTGACAGAAACACCATCCATAAGAACCTTTGCATCAACCTCTTCATTGCTGAACTCATCTTCCTAATTGGCATCGATAAGACAGAGCCCAGGGTAGGCGCGCTGATTCCACCATTGATTTTGTGATTCAGTTACTTCGATCATTGGGAAACTCATGCTAAGATGTCTTCCTCTCTGAGAAATAGCTTTTTGTCTTGTTCTCAAAGATGGCCTTTATGCTCATGGATTTCATTTTTTTTTCAGTTATTGACCTGCACTATTCACATCCCGGTCTATTAGTCAAGGCTATCACTTCCAAAGGGCTCTGGATAAATACAGCTGTGGAAATGAAATGGAAATACCTATCAAACAGCTTCTATTACACACAATGTAGTTTAATACATAACAAGAATTACTTTGATATAAACCCTCATAGCTCCTAGGTAATTTAGGAGGTTTCATTATTCATTGGGTCATTTTCTAAGCTGCTTATCCTAATAAGCAGTTGCTCAAACCTGTCCCAGAACTTAAATCAAGGCTTACTGGGTAAGAAGAAAGGAAACACAGGGCAGTCCTTTACAGGGCAGCCACAAAATAAAAACATCCTTTTGCTTATTCACGATCTCTAATTTACCTGACTTATATGTACTTAGGCTTTAGGAACACATAGAGCTTCCAGAGAGAACCCTTACAGACACAGAAAGAACATGAGAGATTTACAGTGAAATGACCTTGTCTGCCATTCCACCTTGAGTGCTTGCCCGTGCCACTAAGTGAGAGAGAGAGAATGTGTGTGTGTCCATGTGTGTCCATGTGTGTCCATGTTTGTCCATGTGTGTCCATGTGTGTCTATGTGTGTGTGTGTGTGTGTGTGTGTGTGTGTGTACAGGATTGTACATTAAATGTGTTCAAGGTCCTAATTCCTTCAGTTTTCGATATTTCCAAACTCTTTGAAGATGTGGTTTGTATATTAAAGAAGTCAGTGTAAGTTACACTGGTATCATATTTACATAATGTTTTAGTGTAATAGATATTAGTCTTATTTTTTTAGCACAGGTTTACACCAGATGTCCTTACTGATGCAACTCTTCTATTTGTAAAGGTTTGGGACCAGCATTAGAAGTGACTTGATACTTCCCACCCTAATGGCCAGGACAATTTAGTGTCTCCAATGTGCCTCAGGACATGTCTTTAGATGTGGGAGTGTCCTATGTATTAACTATTGATATGTTGTCTTGTCATTGAAAGAGTAAAAAGAGTCATAGTCATTTAATTGTTTATATATAATATGTTCACAGTAAATATTTTGCTGCATCATGACACAGTGCTTCAGTTTTAATAGTTTCATGTTTGTGATGAAACTTGTTTGCCTCACAGATTGGTTGTGCCATCATTGCTGGGATCCTGCATTACTTCTTTTTGTCATCTTTTGCTTGGATGTGTTTGGAGGGAGTCCAGCTGTACCTCATGCTTGTGGAAGTCTTTGAGAGTGAATACTCACGAAAGATTTATTACTACATATCAGGCTACCTTCTTCCCGCCATTGTCGTTGGCGTGTCTGCTGCTGTGGATTTCCGAAGCTATGGGACGATGAATGCGTAAGTCTTTATTTGCTGGTTGTTCAAACTTTCTCACTGTGAGTGGACTATTTCTCACCATGAACGCATACACACACACACACACACACACATATACACACACACACACACACATATATATATATATATATATATATATATATATATATATATATATATATATATATATATATATACACACAACCAGTCAGTCTTAAGAGGACACCTGAAGTGACTGTGGTTTTCATCGGTCTGTCTGCATTTGGTTCAAAGAGCCTCTAGTGACCTCTTGTTTGTAAAGCGCTCTCTAACAAAGACAAGTGCTGCATGGGAAAAGGCTTTTACACAGATTAATGATGGTGTTTCAGCCCAGGCTCATACACACAGAGGATAGTAAGACTCCTCTTAACATGCACATTAAGGTGTTAATGGCCAAACAGATTGCGCTTTTTACCTTACGGTTAGATTTGCTTCTGTAACCTCATATGCAGTTGTATAAAGATATATAGAAGTGGACATAATTCTTCTGTTTGTTGGTTTTGTATCCATGATGAGTATAATGCGGTTTTTATGCGGTTTCTATTAGTGTAGGTTTGCTCCAATTTAGACAATCAATATTTCCTGCCGGAGGTCAAAGACAAGAGCAGCTAGATACTTTTACAGCCAATTACCATCTTTGAGTTGCATTTAACACTAATGTATATGCCAGCTTGCCAAGCCTACAACACCGTAATGTGATCCATCCCAGATCCAGTGCTACTTGGTCTTTCACAAGTCAGTTGTGTGTAAACTCTCGAACAGGCCACAATTGCTAAATATTGTATTGGGCCTAACAACAGCCCCCCCCCCCCCCCCCCCCCCCCCCCCCCCCCCCCCCCCCCCCCCCCCCCCCCCCCCCCCCCCCCCCCCCCCCCCCCCCCCCCCCCCCCCCCCCCCCCCAATGAGGATTGGAGACAGATTTGTCAGACACAAAAAAACTGAATTTTTTAACAGACTGAATCACAAAATGATGTAAAAAGTTGCCACAGGAATTGACATGCCGCTTTTCAGTTCACTGCCATCACTTCCAGTAATGCTGTTCATTTCCCCTCATTCAGCGTCTCACTCCTCTTTAATTATCCACAAGTAAACCATTAGCGGAACCTTCGGCAGGTGTTTCAGTTACCTGCCTCACCTTCTTTGCTTCCACCTCCCACTCCCCAGCCAGCGTCAGCTCAACCACACCGCTGCCACAATACTGATTCACGTTATTAAGTCTAAGATTAAGATGACTCACAAGACTTTAAGAATTTAAAAACACACCTTTCCTTTGCGACATTACTTTATCTGTAGCTTAATTTTACTGATTAGTTTGTGCTGTCAAGAGTATTATTATTATTATTATTATTATTGAATTTAGCCCATTTTTTGCTAAGGATTGTATTTTCAGTTTGAGAAATTAGGAGCAGTTGTTTTTTTTATTGACAATTGTGTTTGGTTTTCAGGTGCTGGCTGAGGGTGGACAACCACTTCATTTGGAGCTTTATCGGACCTGTTACCTTCATCATTATGGTAGGTTGGGTCTAGTTCTTGGCTCGGGCTGTGTGCATCTGCCTAGCTGTTGGGATTAGAATAAGAAATAGGAAAAACAGAGAGGAAGACAAAAAAATCATTGCCTGCAGAACTGGCCTGAATGATATGCCTCATAGTTTAAGTGGTAATTGACTTCTCCAAGCCAAGGACAGATGCTGCGACGAGAAGCGTCGTGGTGTGAAAACATCAAGCCAGGCAGGCTTTGTTATTTCCCTGGCTTGATTCAGCCGATCGTATCCATTCGATTTCTGCCCAGATCAGTTCAGTCTCAGCAAACTCGCTCAATGAAGTCTGCTGTGGGAGAGAGGCACTCTGAAAAGCTGGCGCTAAAGCCCTGAATAATGTTTTTGTAGGAAATAATTGTGCCATGATGCAGACAGGATTTTTCAGCAGACCAGGAAAGTATGAGGTTATCCAGCATGCTTGTGAAGGTTTTTTTGCTTCTCTTTTTATTTTTTCTTCTTGCTTTGGAAAAGATAACCTAGAGTAATGGCATGGCCTGGCCAGATGGAGTTTTGAAACTTGTTTTAAGAAATCTAGGCACATGACATGCATGGCGTATCTTATTGACACAGCTGCCGCTCAAGCATGCAATTATTTACTGGTTGTGACCCCATAGCCTCCGAATAGATCAGTGAGGCACTGAAGCAAGGGGCCTGCGGGATCTGCGGAAGGGAGGCAAATATGAAAGGGAGTGAAAGAGCAGAAGTGAGAAAGGAACTATCAAGTGGCATACACCGTCTTCCGAGGCTGTTTATGCTATCTATTGGTTCTCCAGGTCTAATCTTTGTCCCTGGCGGACGAGGAACCGGTTGAAGCTCGTCAACCTGAAAATTAAGACAGGTGGATGAGAAGATGGTGAAATGTTTGGCCAGGGCCAAGTTCATTATCTGAGGATGACATGACCTTTCTGAATGCTGTCAAATGGCGAGATTAGCCTAATGGAAAGTGCTGTTTGTTTTACAGTAGCAAGGGAGTCTCTGGCTGCAGACAAAAAGCATCAATTCAGATAGTGAAAAAGCAGCGGTCACGGTAGCGGTGGTAACTTAGAATGAGCTGAACTAACAAGTTGCAGATTAGAAATCACTCTGAACTAAGGAAGGGATAAAGAGGCTCTGGTTTATTCACCACTTTGCACCCGGGAACCAAACGCTGGTGTGATGTATGTGTTTTGCTGTAACTCTGATGATCAGAATCCGTGTTCTAGTCATCTGAAACATTGGGTCCGTGCCATTTTACAGGGCTGATTAATGGCAGAGAATCTGAGCAGTAAGACTCGAGCCTCTCTGGGAGTCATCCCGAGCACGGTCCCCAATTGACGAGGCACAATGGCTGGGAGTTCTCCTGGGAATTACCTGGACCAAGGTTTTCCACCTAAACCCATGACCCTGGTTCTATTAGCTCGGTGTATGCTTGCACTAATAGAAATAGGATTTCTCAGCAAATTGGCTTTGTCCTTGTTGGCGAAGAAAAGAGTATGGGAGGGGAATGGAGGAGGGGTGGAGGGAGAAAGGACTGAAAGACAATTTCATTATTCAACGCGGCAGCCTGATTTTGGGCAAAGAGAAGGAGAAAATGGAACATTTTTTGCTGAATCAACTACAAAAGGCCTAGGGTGGTCCTTTAACTTTGAAGCCCAGTACCTTTTTTACACTGCTAAACAAACCAAATAAAGAACAGTAACCCGGAAAGCTGGTAGCTTGAAGTTGGCCCGCTCAGGGGCACAGAGGGGCATTAGCTCCATGAAAAGAGGAACATGGAAGTAATGAGTGGTCTCAGGGCATCAGATCATGACGCGTCATGAGCTGTTTGCATCATCCGGACAGCTCCATCTGCACCTTTAATATTTCATCCGGTTCACGCTGAGTTCAGTGGGCACACGCTTGAACTCCCACGGTGCGCTAAAAAGCTTTCTGCACAGTCGAGCTTAGGGCTGAGCACAGGAGCAGAGAGGGAGAACATGGGAGGAACAGCTCTCACAAAGCTTGTGGGAGCCCCAGGGAAGGCAGCAGGGAAAGTGAGTTGGTGAAGCGCTGGCCTGAGGGGACCTAGAGTGTACGCTTGCCTCCCTACACACACAGATGCGTGCACGCACACACTCCTCAGCTGTCTCATCAGATCCGTGTCACCACTCCAGGCTGGGAGTGTATGAAGGGCATTTCGGAACACTGGAGTCAAGCCAGGGCCACCAACAAACACAACTGTATGGCGGCCTGACGGCAACTCGCCAAAGAACCCGCTCTCACTTCTAATTTTATCTCTTCCTTCGTTCACTTATTGACATTTCTGTCTCTCTTTCGTGTGTAACAGCAGCTGATGTGAAGCAGCAATATCGATCAGCTCTGGTCGGGTTTGTGTTTGGGCACTCGAAACATCTAACTAGTCACATTCAGAGTCTTGGATCACAAGAACTTTAAGGGATCTGTTAAGCTCAGCACTCTGTGTATAAATTGGTGCATGGGTGTCCTGTTACTGTGTGTTTCTTTTTACATGTTTACCTTGCAGCAAATTGGATTTTCATAATTTTTTTTATCGATACAGAATCATTTTACAGATGCTTCGGTGTCATTCTTTGTTCCACAGCATACTGACCATTTGTATTTACCACATGCTTTAGTGCTTTTCCTCCAAGAACTGTATTTTACTTTATTAATCTTCTTTATCAGATTTATTTTATTTTATTGACACACACATTAATTCTTCCAACAGCTCAATCTCATCTTCCTGGTCATCACTATGTACAAAATGGTGAAGCATGCCACTTCTTTGAAACCAGACTCCAGCAGGTTAGAAAACATAAAGTAAGTGAATAAATATTTAAGCGTAATTTATTCTTTGTGTGTGTGTGTGTGTGTGTGTGTGTGTGTGTGTGTGTGTGTGTGTGTGTGTGTGTGTGTGTGTTTGCGTGCATGTGTGCGTGTGTGCGTGAGAGAGAGAGAAAAATGTGTGTGTGTGTGTGTTTTGTTTTGTCACATATGCATGACTAAATTATCTAAAACTCACTAGTCTTAGTAAAACTAATGTTTTAGTCCTTCTTTTTTGTTTTTTAATCTCTTGACGTGATGCAGACATTACAGACTGGTTAATAACATTGAGTGACAATGAGTCTTGCTTTCATCAGATTTGTTTATTGGCTGTTTAGTAGGTTACTCTAAACTTGTTTATTAGAGATTCTGCAGCAGAAACTGAATTTACATTTATTTCAGACAATTTTCTATTTTAACATTTACTATAGATAAACATTTTGATTTTATCTTGATTTACATGCAAGGAAGTTCTTTACTTAAATTACAAAAAAATTGGTTTATTTTTTGTAAAAAGTTTGAACAACTCAGTAAATTTGCTTAAGTAGATAACTGCTAACTAAATAACTTTTGATGTTCAGTACCAGTCAAAACCAGTCACACCTCCCTCTTGCTCCTTTGTCTATTTTCTCCACTTATCATAGATGGACTTTGTAGTTTTACAATTACAAACTGTAGGATGATTTTCATTTTTTTCCACTCCCCTGTTGGTGGTTGACTGGTGCTGTATATGTACAGTTATAGGTAGTATAATGGCTTATAACAATTTATTATTAAGATGATGATGATTATTATTATTATTGTTATTGTTGTTGTTTTGGTTGTTGTTATTAGTAGTAGTAGTAGTATAGTATTATGTTATTAATATTATTAGTAGTATTATAAATGTGTGTAATATTGCATAATATAATAGCTTATCACTCAAAATTACAAGTCATGTTAAGTAGTTAATAATAATTTATCATTCATAATTAGGTTAAATGATGTTTAAAGAATTGTATAATTATAAATTGTGTAACAGTTTGGTAATTAATAAGGTTATAATTAATTATATAATGTATGCATTGTTTACGATTAGCAATTCAATGCAGGTTTATCATAAAGTGAAGATGGAGCAGCATGTGGAACTGAAGATATGTTTGGAGGAGGAGGAGGGAATGTTTCTGCAATGTGTTAATATGTTCTCTAACTTCAGATTATTTGGACTGACAGTTTGCAGGAGTGTAAATCCCAACCTTAGTGGCACCGAACTGTTTGCACTTTGCATGTGGAGAGAGCTAATCTGTGGCCTTTGGTTTCTTTTCTCTTCCTGTTCTCCACATTCCCTCCTCTTTCTCTTTTTTCTTTCTCCTTTACCCGAACCAGTAATTATCGCGTTTGTGACGGCTACTATAATACCGATTTGCCTGGGTAAGCTCTCATCATATATCACAACCTACGACTCATAAAATGATAGTGTCATTTTTCATGGCAAGAAAATACCGGCGTCGACTAAAGTTCACTAGTTTTGCTTTGTTTGTAAAGTTCCTGTACAGTACGCCCTCTAAATCAGTTCTGCTTCTGTTCTCCCGTTCAGTACGTCCGAGAAATCTTGCCCCCAAGGCGATATAACACTTTTTTTTTCTCGACTCACTTCAAAGCATATGTTTTACATTTGAAGAGTATTTTCTTCTCCGAGAGCGGATTGGCTCAGCAGAGTTTCCAACCTCATCATCATTTTCATTTGCAGAATAATTACCAAGCTCATCTTTCTCCCTGACCTTGTCATCCACTTACCTTTCACAAATTTAAGCTTTCTTTTTTTCTTTCAAACTAGATACACTCTAATCAAACTGTGATCTGTCTGACCTGATTTTCTCTTTTCCTCTGCTTACCACGCTTTCTAGCTATGAAGATAATAAACCATTTATCAAGTAAGAGCGCCAGCTAGACATTTCTTTCTCAGCCTGGTAGTTTTTCTTCCATCAATCTACCACACTTGTCAGTCTTCCTCTGATTGTCCGGCTCTATTTTAACCTTTTTTTTTTATAAATGTTTTCATCTTGCATTTCCATCAGTGCTCTTGTTTGTCCCCAATGGTGTCTGAAGGCTCTCTGCACTCTTCACACACCACATGCCTACTCTCTGTTTTCCCATCGTCTTTCTTTCCTTGCTTAACTCTTTCCAGATCCTAAGCTAGCCAGGCTTGTCGACATCTCCTTCAAGTAAAATGGACCAATTTCAATTAGTGCTGTTTTTTTTTTCCTAGTTATGTTTGTACCTGTGACGTAACTTCCCTTTTAATTCATTACTTATTTAGTTTAACATTATATATTCAACATCAATATGTATTCTGTATTATGGATCTGTTTCCTGATGACCACTAATTATGTCCATAAATGTATGTTATTAAATAAAAAAGTAAAGAAATTAAAAGGTCAGTTGACATCTGCGTTTTATTCCTGTTTTAAAGCTTCAGAGAAGGAAATGACATGAGCTCATGGCTGGTGTTGCATGTGTACTTTTTCAGGTCCTGGGTCCTGGGAGCATTTGCATTGCTCTGCATCCTGGGTCTTACTTGGGCGTTTGGTTTGTTCTTCATTAGTGAGTCCTCTGTGGTGTTGGATTACCTCTTCACAATTTTCAACTCCTTTCAGGGGATGTTCATCTTTATCTTTCACTGCCTGCTTCAGAAAAAAGTGAGTATAGTGTTTTTTTTTTTTTTTTTGACATTTTCAGCTACATTTTTGGTCAATAAAGATGCACCTTGTTGTTCTAAAATAACACACTGTAGTCCATCTTAAACCGTGGCTTTAGTGACACTTGACAGTTTTCAAAGAGCTATGCCGCTATGCTTTTACTAAAAATCTTTTGAAACCCTTGGAGAAAGTCATTTCACAAAAAGCAAAGGGAGAACCAACTAGCATCATGGACTAGCTGGTGGAACTGAAATCGACATGATGCCTTACTGGCTTCCATGCCGCCTCCCAGCTGCCTTTCCTGTTAACGCTGCACTCACCCCTCTGTTCTAAGTCCCACCTCTTTTTTAAGCTTGCAGACACACACACACACACACACACAGACACAGACACACACACACACAATTAACCCACACACAAGCTGTGGGTCAAATTCATCACCCCACCTGTTTCACTGGCTCCGGTTCTCATTCACAAGCCAGGGCTTGAGTGCATCACGTCATGCCATAGATATATATTTTTTCTTGTAATAATGTAAAAATCAGTGCAGCATGGTGGCGCTGTGTTTAGCAAGTTTACCTCTCATCCATCTGGATCCAAGTTCGAATCCTGATATTGGGGGAGTTTTTTAATGTTTTACTGTGTTCACGTGGGCTTCCTCTGGGATCTCCGTCAGTAATAAGATTTTTCTCATCAAGATTTGCATATAAACATTTCTATACTTACAATGTACATAATTATCTTTAATATTTTCCCTATAAAGTGTTAATTTATTAACACTTAAAATATGTCATGTAAACAGGACTGTAGCTGTAGAATCTGGGTGTTTAGTTAGAATTTATAATGTATAGATTTGCTCTTTAAAGAACACAGCACATCCAAAGAACAAAACTGATTTTTGAATGACAGGTTCGACGCGAGTACAGCAAGTGCTTCCGCCACACATACTGCTGCGGCGGCCTGCCAACCGAGAGCTCCCACAGTTCTACAAAGACAGCAACAACAAGGACAAGTGCTCGCTATTCCTCTGGCACTCAGGTACTTGCTAACCCAGTTTCCTCGACCTTTATAAGAACACAAAGGGTAAAACTCACCACAAATTCAGAATTCTAAATGTGCTAAAAGTCAAAATAAAGATGTGCAAATGACTAAGTGAAATATATAAAAAAGTATATATATAGAACATATAAACAGTATTTAGAAATTCACTTTTTGAGGCTTTTCTGTGTTGCTTTAACAGAGTCGAATCAGGAGGATGTGGAATGACACAGTGCGAAAGCAGTCAGAATCCTCTTTCATTTCAGGTGACATCAACAGCACGTCAACACTTAACCAAGGTTAGTTTGAAAGCTCTGTTGACTTCAGCCTTATATGATTTATCAGACATGATTTATTACCTTAATTGATAAATAGATCATGATTACTGAATAATCTAGCTTTTAGAAGTTGAAAACTGATATAAGTGGAAGTGGAACTGATATAATGGATGAAGTTGTAGAACATTGCCACATGCCGGGACAGAAATATAGATTTTACAAAGTTCAGGATTAGACCGGTTGTTGCAACTGCAGTTAGAGAACTCAACACAAATGCAATGTTTCTTATATTGCTGACTCTCGTGCTGCTGCTAAGACTCACCTGCAGAAATACAGAAAGACTGTTAAACCCACACACATCCATAGGTGAAGGCCATTGGTTTGCCTGGCTCCGACTATTTCAAAAAATTTTGTCTGATCCTGATCACAAATTTATATATTATAATATATAGCATTTATGGCGGTATGGTGGCTTAGTGGTTAGCACGTTCCTGTTCGAATCCCCATCTGGGTGGAGTTTCCATGTTCTCCCTGTGGGTTTCCTCCAGGTTCTCCGGTTTCCTCCCACAGTCCAAAAACATGGATCAAGTCAATTGAGTACTCCAAATTGCCCCATATAGAGTGTTTTTGTGCGTGTCTGTGTGTGTGAGTGTCAATAGATTGGCGCCCTGTCCTGGGTGTATCTGCCCTGCGCTCAAAACGTTCTCCCCTGGATGGGGATCACCCCTGCGACCCTAATATAGGATAAAGCGGAAGATAATGAATGAATGAATACGTAGTATAAAATAAATTTGTGTAATTACTCCAGTGTGCAATTTTATAACACCAGTGTCTGTGTTTTTTTAACATAATTTAACCTTTTTTATTTTCGTTTGTGAATTTTAATTGCTGATTTTACTGTTGGAAATGATTTTGACCTTTGGTTTGTTCTGACCTGAGGCCTGTAAAATTTTTCCAAACCACAGTTAGTTGTACTTATGTTCCAAAGCACTTTGGCTTTTGCTTTTTTCATTGTCATACCCTCCTGGATCTCGTTTGGCTTCCTTTAAGAATAGCACAAAAATAAGAAAATAGTTCATTGCTTGAACTTTACAGAGCAGTAATGATGTGATGTGTTTCTTTAGAAAGCTGGTTTATTTCTTACCTTTAAAAATGTTGTATAATCTGCTAAATAATAGAATAAGTTTCAGAGAGAACATGATTATATAAGGTAGTTAAGCTGCTGATGAAATTGCAGCTTTGCAGTTTAATGTGAGCAGTTAATTATAATTCTTCCATTTCCAACAGTATCAGTATTTTCTATTTTTTGTGTTAGCTCCTTACTGAACCTCTTGTACTATCACCTTGAGAAATTAAATTATAATTTAAATTAAAATATAATTTCTGGATTCTATAGAAAAGGTAATCATAATTGAGTCCAGACATCTGAATGCTGATGCTGGTTTTAGTTTATGTTGGTATAATTATGATTAAGTTTTAGTCAGTACTTATAAGCTGACCAGAAATCATTTGTAAAAGAAAATGTTCTTAGCCAACATTTATGTCCTACAGTTCTGATCCAGTTACACTTAAATAAGAGAATATAAAGAAAATATAAACATTCATTACAAAGGAGACCATATCTATCTAACACCACTATAGGTTATGTATTATTTGTGTTATAAGTGATACTCATCACTGCAGTTATACTAATATGATGGTGTTGTGATTAGGGTGGAGGGCTATTGGAATTAAGTGTTTCAAATGCTGCCAATGTGGGCCTGTGGCCATGGCCGTAACT
Organism: Corydoras maculifer; assembly: GCA_019802435.1. NCBI lineage: Eukaryota > Metazoa > Chordata > Actinopteri > Siluriformes > Callichthyidae > Corydoras > Corydoras maculifer. The sequence goes on from JAFMOD010000204.1 coordinate 890,341, forward strand.
ATGATTGCTCCTTTACTCCTATGATGACCTAATGTTAGTGTGTTGAGCTTGATGTCACTGCTGGACTGAGAGCATTCTAATCAAAAGTGTCCAGTCACCAACATCTTTTATACAGCATCCTATGAGCATTGATAAAGGACTACAGGATGACTAACACAAACTGGTCAGTAATAGATGAGCTACCAACTCAACTAACTTTACAACTACTAGATTGAACAAGCATAAAATGTGTCCTATAGAGTACACAGTGAATGCATTGTGTGTTTAAATGTTCTGCTCTTATCAGCACGACACACACAGGGACTAACATGTAATTAGTATGTAAAGAAATGAATGGATTACATTCCGTAATTAGACAAATATTATACTGCAATTCCCCCCGGGGATTAATAAAGTATTTTGATTCTGATTCCGATTATTAATTAAATCTTGGTGATGCTGGTATGTAGAAATTGATTTTATTGCATAGGTTAGAAACAATGAGGTTTACCTAACATGAGTATTGCTGCTGTTCAAACATCAATAAATAAGAAAAATTTAATAAATAATAAGATAAATTTTAAGATACAGTGTATGTGTGTGGGTGTATATACATATATATATATATATATATATATATATATATATATATATATATATACTTGAAATTGGTTTTCATTCAAAGATATAACTTTTTTGAAATTTTCTAGAAAAGTGGCTTTAGCACACTACCATATTAGTCAATAAAACTATAGTTTTAGATAAAACATCATTGGAACTTTGTAATGCAGGATGACCTCTCACATTCTATTTGAAGGACTTAGAAAAAAAATGTCATTTATTATTTAGCCAGGGCACAAATGTATGATGATGAGAAGATGATGTTCAACTCTAGCTGACCCGAGTGGTAAGGTTGTGTTACTCAGTCATTGCTTTGGCTTGCTCTAAAACGCTAAAGCGGCCCTTCGTGCATGCATAAGTCAGGAGAGGCTCTGACGTTCCTTTCCTCTCTTCATGCTTCTCTACCCTTGCACTCACTTAGACAGACCTTTTAAAAAAGCTTTTCTTTAACTGCTAGAAAAATACAGTCACCAGTGAAATGACATGTCAAAAAAGTGTTCTATCTAAAAGAGAATAGTGAATCGTGTTCAACATCCCCTAATAAAACACAGCAGAATAGTAACTTTTTGGTTCAGGTCAGGATTCCAAAACCTAAATGATATGGTTTTATAGCCAAATGTATCAGAACACCCACAAGTTGTTGGCAAGGCCCGTTATTTCTTGTGGAAGTAAATAATAAGACTAAAGTTTGTAAATCCATTGCACACATTGTGTTTCTAGCTTTGTGTGAGCAGTTAGGGAAGACTATGCCATTGTACAAAGCAAGTTCTGTCAAGGGTTTCCTGAGAACTCATACACACAGAGCCTTGACCTAGTCAGTTCACTGAACACTTTCAGGACAAATTGGGACATCAATCATGTGTGGGAACACATTCCAGAAGAATGGAGGCTGTTTATTTATTAATGCTTATTGGTTTGGAACGAAATGTCCTACAAACTCATGTCGTTGTAATGCTTGGGTGTCCACATAATTTTGCCCAAAAGTTTGAATGCATTCTTCACACCAAACAGCTTTCTGCCAATTCAAATACACAGTTACTGAATTTAGCCTTTAATGTATTTAAATTCATTTGGTCCCAGCTCTTAATAATTCAATTGAAGTGTTTTAAAAAATGTATTACCACATGTGTATTACATCAAAAACCCAGATATGCATTTTGGACAATTGTATGCCCTTACAAGTTTGGGGAAGTATACAAAGAAAAGTCCATTAAGGCATGGTTGTGTGGATTATTGTGAAAGAACTTGACTGACGTGAGTCCTGACCTCAACCCCATCAATCACGTTGGCTATGAACCAGGCGTTTTCATTCAGACAAATAAGTTAAGATTCCCACAGACATTGCAGGAAAATTTGGTAGAAATATATATATTTCCTCCAGGTTATCCTGTTTCCTCCCACAGTCCAAAAACATGGATCAAGTCAATTGAGTTCTCCAAATTGCCCCATATAGAGTATGTGTGCGTGAGTGTGTACCCAGCGATAGACTGGCGCCCTGTCCTGGCTGTGTCTGCCCAGCGCCCGAAAAGTTCACCCCTTCATAATTCATTATTCATAATGAATGAATGAATATATATATATATATATATATATATATATATATATATATATATATATATATATATATATATATATAAATGTTTTCAGTAGAGTAAATAATAACTTTTTAAAACCTAAAAAATCAGTGTAGCATGTAAATAGTTTAACTCTGAATTACTTGTGCTCATTTCAAAAATAAAAATAATAATAATGGTGCTGTACATGGTGCCATGTCTTGAGGCTTATAATTCTTGAAGCTGGAGTATTTTATCAGACTGATAGACTACAAAACTTTTAATAACACTTGAGTAAATACATTAGAGTTGGATGCTCCAGGGTCTCATGCTGTAACCTTGTTTTCAAAATGTTCTTTTGTTTTATAGTGTTTGCTGATGAGACTGCAATTTTAAACACACAATGATGCAGTTGTTTGCACAGCGATCTATAACAAGGGTGTCCAAATTCCTGCGTGACAGAATTTTAATAAACTGGAATAGGCCAAGATAATTGCACCTGGTGCAGATCTAATTTTATTGGCAAGCGACATCTCTCTTTATCCAAACTGTTATCAGGTCAGTTGGACAGTGCAAACGAGGACAGAAGAGACAAGTCACAAGTCATAATGAATAGTGTCCAGTTCTTAGATTAATTCAGAAACCCTGCAGTCAATATGCAGCGTACCATGGTTTCTAAGTGAATTCCTTTCACGTTTTGCTATTTAGCAAACTAGCTGCTGTTTCACCAGTTTTGATGTCAAAGAGGCTTCACACACGTTTATTGGCAAAACATGTATAATATATTAGGAATATAATCATGGTTCTTTATATATGTTTATTAAATGGGTAGTTCTGGTCGCTGATTGGCTGATCCGTTTGTCTAGCCGTGATTTTATTGACAACAATGCACACCTCTGACCACTTCACATTCATATCAATATGTGAAACGTGAGAATGTGGTAGAACATTTTTTCAAATCATGTACTATAAATGTAAATGCAGATTAATATAAACAGTAAGCCATTTCCTCCAGTATTAAGCAGGTATTCTGTTACTCAGCGATCAATGTTCATTTTAAATACCAGGCTAGATTACGTTGTGGAAGACCAGTTTATTTATAAATTTTATTTTAAATAAACACATTTATTAACAAAACCTTTTTTTTTCTATCATAGTGCTTTTATAACTGTTTTATGAAAGCAATATTGAACTCAAGGTTGTGAATTATTTTTTAATGAATCATGTGAAAGAGTTGTAATAACACTACCCATCATGCCCAACAATACTTCTTTTCCCTAATTTAATCACTGTAATGCATATCCTCTTTTACTTTACATGTTTCTCTCAACTGTCTCTCCATTATTTTCTTTTCTTTATTTTACAACTTCACTCATCCATGATTCAATCATTATTTAATTGTTTAAGTTATAAATTTCTTTTTTTTGGACAAGTGTGTTCGAAGTCAAAATGTATGTAGAATTGAATGGAATCAGTTCCTGGTTGAAAAATGATTAAGGAGAGACCAATTTTGACAGATATAAATGAACAGTTAGTTTCATTAGGTAAGAAGTCATATTAGGTACATATATATCTCGTCTGACTTGTGAGCAGAAACTATTACATAAACTTTTGATGACGTTGGCCACCTACTTGGGAATCGTACCTGGTTTTTGCAATTTGGTGACAGTGACTACTTACTATGGTATTGTACATAAAGGAAGAAATAATTCAGCATCAAAATCATTTGGAAATAAATAACTTACTACAAACAGTTTCTTTAAATATTCTATAACAAGGTCATACATACGAACAAATAACATGAGATTTTGAATCTGTGCTATGAATTTACATCTTCTCTTTTGTCTTGCTGATTCAGGAATGACGGGCAATTATCTACTAACAAACCCTCTTCTACGACCCCAAGGCACTAACAACCCCTACAATACCCTACTGGCCGAAACGGTTGTATGTAACTCTCCCACGGCTCCTGTCTTTAACTCTCCAGGTGTGAATGCTACAACAATACACTTACTTTTTCTCCGCTTTCCATCCTGTGACGTTTGTGATGATGGAGTGTTCAGTCGTATCACTCTCCATCTACAGTACCCTGTTTAAATCAGAATCATTACATTATAATTGAAAAGATTTAATTACAGAGAGTGATACAACCTGCACTTTATACATTCTGTGGTTGTGGTTATGTAGTGTGTGTCTTATTAAAGACGTTTGAAATTTAGTTTCACTGTATTTTATTATTTTAGTAAATATTAAGTAAACCTCAAAACTCCTTAACTGTAAATATAACAGTTAACTCTCTTTAATGTTCCTAATATTTATTCTCTTGGAGGATTTTTTTTCATCCGTAATGAAGTAAAAATTGATTGCTGTCTGTTGCTACATCTTAATCCTGGAACACAATTAAAGAATTCTCAAGAACGCCCCAGACTGTGACATTAAAATGCTGTGACATTTCTGAAATTGATATGAACCCTTACTATCTGTTTGCTCTGCTTTCCCCCCTCTCTTGCTGCATTCCTCTAGTGACCTACAGAGAGACAAGTATGGGAGTAAAACTTAACTTTGCCTACCAAATGTAAATTTTTTAGCATGATTTTCTCAAAGAAAGAAGGAAAAGGGCTGGTTATAGCTCAGATCATTTATATTCAGTGAGCAAGTGGTTCATATAGCAGTTTCATCAAAGTAAGAACGGCATCTGTACAGAGCGATTTGGAAGAATAGCGGGTCTGAAAAAAAAAGTTTATTATTTTTATGTTAAAATAGATCTCCCATGTTTCTGAGCATAACAAGTAAACTGTAACGGAACTGCGATTTACGAACAACTTTAAGCACGACGTAACATTAAGAACGCGAATTTTACGGTGCTTTCTCAAAAGCCTTCTTAAGTCTCCTAGACTAAGAGAGAATTTTAAGTCGTTCTTTGTAGACTCCGCCCCTGAAAAGGCACAAAAATAAACAATTAATTTAAAAAACTATATAAACACTAAATAATCATATTTAAATTAGCATGTGAAACCAATTTTTGACCAATCGCTTACCAAGCAAGCTTATCAATGGGTGCACTTTTAACCTGAATGCATTATTCAGTGAAATGGCAAACCAACAGCGTAATATACACTTTTCTGAAAGCAAACTAAATAAGATGCTTGTTTAAGTTGAACAAAAAGACAAATTATTTACATTATTACATTATTTTCCAAAGCAGGAGTTCCACCAACAAAGAAGAAAGTGGAGGATGTATCACAAATTATCAGTGCTTGCAATTCAACTAATAGATCAGGCATAAACTGTATTTGGCAGGAACATGAATGCCGTCTTCACTCTCTTCATTCTAACATTCTTCATCACAAAGATTGCCACAATTGCAATGTTGTGTAGCATAGCAAATACAACAATTATGGCACTGGTTAACTATGCGTTCTGTTGAAATCCCCCTAATGCATATATCCCCATCTGGGTGGAGTTTCCATGTTCTCCCCGTGTCAGCGAGGGTTTCCTCTGGTTTCCTCCCACAGTCCAAAATAACATGGATCAAGTCAATTGAGTTCTCCAAATTGCCCCATATACAGTGTGATTATATATATATATATATATATTCATTCATTCATTCATTCATTATCTCCCGCTTATCCTCTACTAGGGTCGCGGTGGGGTTCCCCATGCCCATCCAGGGGAGAACGTCTCGGGCGCTGGGCAGATAGACCCAGGACAGGGCGCCAATCCATCGCTGGGCACACACTCACTCACACAGACACACTCTATAGGGGGCAATTTTGAGAATTCAATTAACTTGTTCCATGTTTTTGGACTGTGGGAGGAAACCCACGCAGACACGGGGAGAACATGGAAACTCCACCCAGATGGGGATTCAAACCGGGAATCCCTAGCGCTGAGAGGCGAACGTGCTAACCACTAAGCCACCGTGCCTATATATATATATATATATATATATATATATATATATATATATATATATATATATATATATTCAATTCATTCATTCATTCATAATCTCCCGCTTATCCTCTATTAGGGTCGCGGTGGGGTTCCCCATGCCCATCCAGGGGAGAACGTCTCGGGCGCTGGGCAGATAGACCCAGGACAGGGCGCCAATCCATCGCTGGGCACACACTCACTCACACAGACACACTCTAAATAGGGCAATTTTGAGAATTCAATTAACTTGATCCATGTTTTTGGACTGTGGGAGGAAACCGGAGAACCCGGAGGAAACCCACGCAGACACGGTGAGAACATGGAAACTCCACCCAGATGGGGATTCGAGCCGGGAATCCCTAGCGCTGAGAGGCGAATGTGCTATATATATATATATATGGGATTTAAATCTAAAATTAAAGATATCTATAAAATAATGATAATGTATAAAATAATACGTGATTAAATTAGTGAATTCCAGGTGATAATATTAGTGCTTATTGTATTTCTGTGCGATTTAAACAACCAGTCCGTGAGTCTTTGTGCGCTGCCAGTCACGGACTTCTTAGTGAGTTACGAGTGTGTCTGAGTACTCGTAAGTTACGAGCGATTTTAAGAACGACTTAAGTTACACATGCGTTCGGGAAAGGCTCGTAATTTTAAGAATGTTCTTAAGTACGAAGTTACGAAGTATTTAGCGCAACGACACTTTGGCCCAGCCCAGGTGTTTTAAAGTTATTCACATTAAACTAGCAACTGCTAATTTTATATATGGAAAGTATAAACAATATGATTACTGAACTGTAACACTAATAGCTAGTCCTATAGAATTCATCAGTGGTGTTTTGTCAATATATGTTGATGTTGATGAAAAACTGAAAACACCTAAAAGATGCGACCAAAGTAATGTAAATAAAAGCTACATTTATAGTAATAAACAACATATAATACCTAAAAGCAAAATCTAATTGCAGTATTATAATGACAATAATAAAATAATGAGAATAATAATAAGAAAAATATTGTATTTTTCTCCATAAAATAAAATCCATGTATTTGGCATAGTTTTACAACAGCTGCTTGTCCAACTGTTCTGACACAGTTGTTTACTTTTAATTAATTACTTTTAATTCAATTAATACTTTTTAAAAATAATTGTAATAGTAATATTCATTCATTATCTTCCGCTTTATCCTTTATTAGGGTCGCGGTGGGGTTCCCCATGCCCATCCAGGGGAGAACGTTTCAGGCGCTGGGCAGATACACCCAGGACAGGACGCCAATCCATCGCTGGGCACACACTCACTCACACAGACACACTCTATATGGGGCAATTTGGAGAACTCAATTGACTTGATCCATGTTTTTGGACTGTGGGAGAAAATCGGAGAACCCAGAGGAAACCCACGAGGATACGGGGAGAACATGGAAACTCCACCCAGATGGGGATTTGAACCTGGAATCCCTAGCGCTGAGAGGCGAACATGCTAACCACTAAGCCACCAGTAAGCCTGTAATAGGATTATTATATCAATAATACAATCTTGTATAATTGCAATACTATTAACTTTAGTTGTTATATAATTATAAAATACTGTCCACTCAGCATCATTACATTAGTTTCACCTCCTTGTTTCTAATTTTACTTGTCCATACAGATGAACTTAGTAGATCCACAATCACAGACTATAGTGCATCTATTTTTCTAAAAAAAATGTTAATCCCATTTTCTCTATTCTTAAATTAATTAAGGACCACCACAGAGCAGGTTTCATTTGAGTGATAGATGATTTTCATGATGCTGTGGGGGCCCTGATCCTCAGAGAAAACTGAACATTAGAAAAACACTCACTTCTTAGTACTGATTAGTATTGTTTTAAAGGTAACAGTTCTGGTCCTGTATGGAAAAGCCGCCAGTCAAATGGCTGTGGACAGATGAATCAAAATGCTCATCTATTTCTCCATTAACCCATGCTCTGAGCGAAATCTTCAGACACTCCTTTCAGAAATGCCACTTTGAACTCCTTCACACAGTACATAATGTGCTACATCTCTGTCTTTTGCTCTGACATACTACAAATAACCTCATAGTATGAATCGAGTACTGGAGTATCGTGTTCAAATGTACGCTTTAAGTTCGCACTGTAAACAAAGAAAAGTTTTGTACACTGACCAATCTGTAATTGCGGAACTACAAAGGCCATCTAAATGACAAGTCAAACTAATTGAAGGGACAATAAGTGTAGAAAAACAGGTGTAACTAATAAAGTTGCCAGTTAGTGTATGATGCAAGGAACTGTAGGTAGGTAAAATAAAATTTCTCTTTATTAGAAAACACCTTGCCAACTCAAAAGCTGAGAAAGCCATTTTATAACACTAACAACACCTGAGACCTGCTTTATCTCTCCATCCAGATACTTTACCAAACATTTTCATCAGTTCTAGTTGATGTGTCTGCTGTAACAGCATCAATAAAGTAGCACAGTAATCATGTTTGGAGTACTTTACTGAAATTAAGTCAGATACCATTCCCTGTTTTCCCTCCTCATTAATGGTATGATGGATGTTTATCACAGCTGGGAAATATTTTTTACATCTGAAGCACCTGTAACTGTACTTTATGTAATTAAGTCCACAATGCTACATTCAGCTGATCTGAACAATGACAGTCACTTTAACTAATGTTCATGACTCTCGCCTCCCAAATTTTTTCCCACAACTTCTGCACTTCTATATTCCTTCACTATGAGTCCTTCTTTGAGTCCTTCACCCCACACCCGCATACTCACCCCCATGTATAACCCAAACCCTAGCTTTGCATTAGCAGTGTCACTGTCTTCCTTTCACATACTTTTTTTTATCTCTCTTTATTTCCAAGACCCCCATTTATAAATATTTTTAAAATATCACCAGCTGATCCATCCAAATGTTCAGTTTCATTCTGTGGCTGAAGAGAAAAGGATTAACATGTTGGAATCCGTTATGATTAACACTCTGTAGAGATTTCAGATCAACTTTTATCTGCCTGCGGCAACAATGCTGGCATACCCACGCAATTAGTGATGTAACTCTCAAGAAAAAACAAAAACATTGAAGAGTGACATTTAATGAGGAGAGAAGGCCTTAATTGTCTGATTTAATTTGCTGAACCCTTGCTCAAGCTGATTTTGTCAGAGATTACATCATGTTTTTACAATAAAATCATTTGTGTTTTGTTCGGTTTCCTTTTGTCCATCAGCAACTCTTAGGCCAGATAGCCTGAACAGACAGACATGATGTGAGTTGTCTAAAGTTAGTCCTTTCCTCTTGCCTGTCTGTCGTGCTGTTGGATTGTCGCTTGCTGGCTTCTTCATTGTAAAAGACTTGGCTGTCTGTCCTCCCTTTTTTTTTGTTGGCCATGCGCTTGTTTTCGTTTTCTCATGTCCTCCCACCTCTCCTCACGACTCTTTTCTCACTCCCCCCCCTCTGAACTGAAACTGATGAAACTTGTAATCTCATAGCCTGCCCATCTGTGGCTTCACTCATCCTTCAGAATGTCTTGTGACATTTGTTTGTTTCTTTCTGATTTTTTTCTAACAATTGGACGATATTATTTCAATTCAAGTATTAAACCTTATATCTTTAAGACATTACTAAACAAAATATCACAATTTTTGAGCCAGGGGACAGTAACGTACAACCCTTTCCCTTCGCATGTTCTGTTGTTCTAGGACACTCGATGAACAACGCCAGGGAAACAAGTGCAATGGATACACTACCGCTAAATGGTAACTTCAACAACAGCTATTCACTTCGAAATGGGGACTATGGCAGCAGCATTCTGGGCCTTGATGATGCCGCCTTCGAGAAGATGATTATCTCGGACCTGGTGCACAGCAATCTAAGGGCCTGTGCCAAAAACCAGCGGCCTGAGCCTCCTGTGACCACACGGAAACCAGAAGTGGGTGGGGGCGGCAAAGATCACCTTGGTGTTGTTGTTCCTGAAACCTCGTCTTTGGTGCCTGTGGATAATGAGAGCAACCATTTAATGGTTGGGAGTCTGAGCTTGCACCATCAGCACCACCCGCAGCACCTAGGTGCCCCACTCATCCCCCAGCGGACTCACTCCCTCCTGTACTACACGCAGGAGAGAGCGAGAACCGTGCCCACAGCTACGTCACACAGCCTACAGTCACCCAACACGGACTCCATATACGCCAGTGTGCTGAACCTGAGGGACTCGCCTTTATCCGAGAGCAGCCTCCAGGCTGAGCAGCTCTCATCCTCCAAACACAGTACAGATGAGGATGCCTACTACAAGAGTATGCCTGATTTGGGGCCAGGCCAGCAGCTGCACACCTACTATCAGATCAGTAGGGTAAGCAGTGACGGATACATAATACCTGTCCCTCAAACTTCAAAGGATGGCTGCATGCCGGAGGGTGACGTCCGGGAAGGACAAATGCAGCTCATTACAAGCCTTTAATTATTATTGTTTTTTAATTTGTAAAATAATCAGAACCATTTGCCACATTGCGGTGGTCCCTGATAATTTGGGGCAAAGGTTACGATAATGCTTCCCATTTCACTTCTTTTACTGTTTTGCTGAACTCCCCAAAGCCAAGCAGTCTGGAGTTTGCTGGGATTGTGATTCTGCCCGTTCAAATCTGGCACCAAAGCGGACTGCAATGATAAATCATGAGGGAGTTTCAAAAGACAAGCTAGGGACTCATAACGATGGAATGATTCCACCTCCAAAAAGAAAAAAATACATAATTATATATACCAAATAATAGTATTTCCTGTCATCCGATGTTTGTTAAGGGTTGTACATAAGTGAAAATATTTGAAATCCAGTTTTGTATTATATACAAAATGGAAACTCCAGCATCGCAGCAGATGCAGTAGGATTGTACTGAGATATTCCTAATTAAACATTTTACTTAGGAGTCTAGTAGTTTGGATTTAAGGCCTGTGTTTCCAGTTAAGATCTGATTGTTCTGTTAGAACCACTAGCAATCAAACCCCAGGCCTTATCTTTTTTCCTCACTGTACAGCAAATCCAATAAGGATAATGACATAAAATATATTTTGTTGTATTCTGGTGCAAACTTAAAATGCAACCATAACTATTACAAATACATTTACATTATTTAAAATAAAAAGGTTATTGGGGAAAATGCACATATTTGGGAGATCAATTGTTTTATTCATCAACAAAAGACTTGAAAAGCTTAGAATGGTTGCTGCCATCAGATTTTGTGTAGTTCAAAAAAAGAAGAAATTTGCACCAAAGCATCGGACGTTAGGAGAAAATTTGAACTGTCTAGCCTTTTTCAAAACGTCCAGTGGGGTTACTCAGTACCACAGCTGAACACTGCAGTCAAGCTTTTCACACATTCTTCCAAATAGATTTGGTTATTTATTTATTAAATTATTCTGAGTGATATGTTGGAACTTTTTTTGTGATTCCATCACCACACTGTTTTTTTTTCTCTGCATCAACATTTTAGTAATAAAGCCCATGAAAATAATGTAAAGTTCAACACTTGTTTAACAATCAATAAATGTGAATTTTTGGATATTAAAACAAGATTTTACTCACATCTGAGTGTTCTTTTTTAAAATTTTGTATGTTGTGTGTGTGTGTGTGTGTGTGTGTGTGTGTGTGCGTGTGTGTGTGCCAAAATGAAACATTTATTGAATTTTATTATTTGCAAACACAATTATAAGGTAGGTAGTTCCGGTCCTTAAATGAGATCTAAACCGTTATCCTGTTACTCAGCAACCACTGTTAATTTTTTAAACCGGACTAGATTATGTCGTGGAAAACCAGTTTAACGATTAACGATTTTGTGGTAAATAAACGTATGAGTTAAAACATAAATATCTTTTTTATTATGGTCTTTTTAATAACTGTTTTTTGAAGGAATAAGGCATTTGAGGTTGTATATTGTTGTGAATAAATCACAGGAAAAAGGTGTAACAGTATGCTGCCTAACACATTTTTTCCGTGATATATTCACAAATATGCATACCCTACCATGCCTTATTGCTTTATTCAATCAAAAGAACCAGTGGTTGCTTTAGCACCCTAAGCAGTAGACCTGCCTATGGTATTGTTAATAATGAAAATAATGAATGAAAAATAATAAATATGTCAAATGATGATAATGCGTCGTTAATCATTATATATTTACTTAAATTAAACTATTAATTAAATACTCAGGTTACAACATAAAAGGTTAACAAAGGTAATGAAAAAAAAACAAAATAATTTAAATGAGAGATGTTATTTACTGGACATTCCATTCTAGGAAGCCATCATCCAAAATGCAAGGAAAAGGTAATTAGCTATGAATAAATAAAATTGGTTTGTCATAAAGACCCATAAAGTTCCAAAATCTAAAAACACTTTTCTCTTACAGTGGTGGATGGTGGTGACAGCCTTTTGATATAGAGATGTTTTTATGATGCAAATTACTTGACAACACTAGAACCTCACATTCAAACATTCATTTTACTAACAGTATACTAAGTTATACTGGCATTATGAAATCGCTCAACCTTTTCCTCAAATCTCTTGATGTATGTATTTTTCCATAACTACACTTAAGACCTAATGTAGATAATGTAGATTTTAACCGCCAATCAAACATCATTGACAAAAGATAACAAATTTCTACTAACTACTAATTACTAAAACTAACTACAAATTACTAATAACTACTCTGAAATCACACCTGGCAGCACTCCAGTCATTAAAGATTAACTTAATTTAACATTTTATATGACTTTGCTATTATACTAAAAAGTGAGTTTTGAAACAAAGAATGATCTTTCATCACATGATTTTTATTGTTTTTTTTATGCCAAAATGTTATTTATATTATCAATGTTAACTATTATCAATGTAATTAAATAAATTTTCACTATTATTAACATAAAATGCTAGACATCAAATCCACTACTGGTAAGGTTCATGCTTTTGGATTTTTTACAAATTAATATAAAGAGAAACACCTTATCAACATTCCAAATATATACAAAATAGTTAAAGTATTCACAAAAATGGCCCAATTTTTTGATTTTTATTTAAAATTTCCAAAGTGTTGCAAACTTACTTTAAAATTAAATCATAAAAAAACATTTTACTACAATGGAATTCAGATTTTGTTCAGAAAATGTTTTACAACATTGCAGCTAAAGTTCCCATAAGCATGCTGTATATGTAGGTTGTTTTGCTTTCTCTCTTATGTCCAGCTCATCTCAAACAAGTTTAATTGGGTTTAAGTCTGGAGACAGCCTGATTATTCCATTCTTTTAAGCCATCTGCCTTGTTCGTGTCTTCTAATGTAGTTCTTACAGAACCTAGATGTATGTTTTGGTTCAATGTCTTGCCGGAATATGAATTTTTGCTTAACAGGGTGAAGACCAGAGGGTATATCATGAAGTTTCAAAATGCCATTCAAATTTAATTAATCGGGTTATTCAATGAATCTGAAAGTCAATAATATCTAAATATTAATATGCTCTGAAAATTTAGGCTGGTAGTTTACATTGTTTTATTTAATGCTTTAAAATATAATAAAAGCATTTTCTTGTCACTGAAACAAAATGTAGCATGAAATTGTAATATCAGTGTGAGTGTGATGTGTGAGGTAAGTGAAAGCTTGGTTTGTTGTTACTGTAGTATCGGACAGATTTCAGTCTTATATTAGTGTAATGTTATATTAGTGTAATATTATTTTGATATCTGGTTTATGATATTGTTTCATTTTGATGTCATTTTAATGTCAGAGATAATAGCATAATGTTAGTGTGATGTCACCATGATATAATGATATGTGTGTGATATTACGGTGTCAGTCATGTGTAAAACATTATAATGTCAGTGTGATCCCATTATAATACTGACATGTTGTGAGATTCATCCAATGTCAGTGTCATATTCACTAATATTAGTGTCATATAAGTGTGATGTCTGTGTGACATTTTTGTGATAACAGTGTGATGAATTATCATTAGTATGATATCGCTCCAGTGATCTGATCGGTATGATAACAACGTGATGTCAGATTGAGTTGTCAATCACAGACGTACTAATGTAACTGTATAATCAATGTGATATTGTGACGTCAGTGTTTGAGTAGTTTGACATCATTAATATATATGTGATGCATAGATTCAGATGTTGTGAGATGACATCAGTGTAATTTCACTCAAAATTTTTCACCCACAGTAACATTAACACCAGGGATATCCTTTATAAAAAATTAATAATTGCAGCTTCCAAAGTAGGGTCCTCTGAAGCCCTACCCATCATCCACACCACTTTCAACATTTTTAGCACTTAATATCAGAAGTTGTTCCTCCTCTTTGCTGCATGTCATCCACATCCTATATCCAGTGATACGAAAACACTCCAACCCTGATATTTCTTCCATCACACACTGATATGTCACAGTGCCGCTTCACAACTAACCTAAGGCTTCGATGTCTAGACCAAAACACAAAAAAATAAATCATTCAGTGTTCTTTATACTGATATTATTCAGTGCCATTTGGCAGCCAACATACAATTCATGGCTTTTAAAACCCGAGAGAAAAATCTCAATTCATAAAGTCGATAGGCAACATGACTGATATTGTTTGGGGTAGGATGTAGCCTTGAATACCACTGAATATTGATTTTGAATTGCCTTGCTGATAGGTAATGCAGAGGAACAGCAAAAAATAAAAATGAATAAATGTCTTTCAAACATAGTTGCTACTCATTGAGATTCTGGCTGAAGCTTTAGACAGAGATTGTCATAGAGCTTTGGTCTGTCATGTCTCAGGAGCCGCTGACTGTATTTGCATTGGGATTTCTAGCCCACAGCTGCGTGTATGCTTCATTTTCTTAATATTAGTAGCAAACCAGATGTTGGGCTGACGAGAAATCAATACAGTTACCTGGGCTGATTTTCACCAAGCTCATAAATAAAATAGTTTATAAATAAAACCTGTCAGTGGAATATAGCTTCTGTGCTGTGATTACCACCAACAATAACATAATGTTATCCAAATCCTCAATGGATTAAGATTTGCAGCAGCAGTTCGTTATGTCGCTCCTACATTGTTCAGGTGTCATCTATATTATATTTAGCGATCATCACAGGGGTTTACACGTGCATGTCCTGCTTTTAGAATACAATATCATTGAGAATTGCTTTTAATAAGGCTCAGGGTGAAATCCCTGTGTGTGTTTCAGCTGTTATTTCTGCATTTTTTCAGCTTGTAATTGTTATTAAAATGTATTTAAGCCTAATATACTGCAGTATAGAACCACAAGTATGTTCAAACTCATTTTAGGTTAGAGATCAGAATTTAAGTTGCACCACATGGTCTCATCTCATCATCTTCTGCTTAATCCTTCTGTGCCCATCCAGTTTTTGTTTTGGGCACTGGGCTAATACACTCTGGACAGGGTGCCAATGCATTGCTGGTCGCACACACACACACACACACACACACACACACACACACACACACACAAGGCCATTTAGATATGGTCAATTTAGGGCAGCCAAAACTAGTTCCATCCAAACCTAGGTCCAGAAAAAGGAATTAATGCCCAACACAACAGACCATAACACTACTAATCCAAGTTGACAATTTCAAGTCAAACCTTCTCATTCAATCTTCCAAACAATTGTTCTTTTAAATGTGTCCTCCAGAATCTTTTGTAGTTTTGTAAATTTGGAACAGTGGAAAAATGGCTATACACCAGCTTATAGGATAATAAATGTCCAAATCCTGACACATTGAATGGTAAAATAGTTCATGACAGGTATACATTCCCTCACATATTTTTAACACAGAATTGACTGTGAGTCATCAATTGACTGCATGATGTTTCTATTCTGGCAGAGAGCTGTCTGTTGTTGCTGCTCTTTGTATAATTGGGCTGTTAAGCATAAAATACAGTGGCTTCCATTGAGCTGGGTGAAATGTCCTCATTATTGTAAAGCACCATAACCTGAATGTAAAAAGGCCTTCCAGGATAAATTGAGTCATTTGGTTTATTTGTATTATTCATCTGACAACATGCTATTTGTTTTTTTTGTTTATTTAAATGTATGATGCCTATAAAAATTTCTTTAATTAAGCTGATTTTTTGTTCCTTTATGTGTCGATGAAAACTACTCAGTGAAATCAAATCCTATGGACATACACAACTCATCAATCAAAGAGGTCAGAAGAGGATGTCAAGAATCTTTCTGATGAACAGATGGTGCACAGACTAGTAGACTGCAACCGGATACAACGCTGGTGTATGTACCATGTTCAAATATGCAACTCGTAATCTCTCAGCACCGGTGGGCTACAATAGCAGATGACTAGTATCAGGGCCATTGCTGTCTAAAAAGGCAAAAGAGAAAACAGAAATAGAAGATGGATGATGGAGTGAAAAAAATTGGATCAGTGATCGGCTGAATCCAAATTTCTGTTGCACCATGCTGATCAAAATGTTTAGCATGACTTGATGAACTCTTACTGTGAAGTGTCAACTGTTCGGTCATGCAGATAAGGGCAGATGAGGAAATTGGTGTAAGAAAAGTTTCCTCGGAACACCCTGGAACTTCTGATATCTGTGGTGATCATGGCAGGTGTGAACCTTTTTACAGAATGAGACTTTTAGCAGAACAATGCACCACGCAACAAGGACTGAATTCCAGAAACATGACAGCAAGTCTTACTCTCTCTGATGACCTTCACAGTACTTAAAATATAATCCTATAGGGCATCTCTGAGATAACAGAACTGCTTAACAGAACCTTCTAATTAATGTCAGAACTTACAAATTAGTTGTCAGAAAGAATCTGTTCTGCTATATATACTCTGTGTGTGTGTGTGTGTGTGTGTCGTGTATTTCAATAGATCTACTCATACTGAGAATGATAAGGTAACAAAAAAATATTTAAAATATGTTTCATCTTTTATTTTATTCTTTGTAGAATCACAAAGTGCATCTATATGGAATGTGAAGCTGATATAATGAACAATAAGTGTACAATCAATTCAAAACTTTATATATATATATATATATATATATATATATATACATACATATATATATATTTTTTTTCTTCCCTGCAGAGGAATATATTCTTTTACTTTTCTAGTAGCTGGTTGTTGATGTCTTTATAAAAAGCCTTCTGTTGCATCTTTTAAAATACTCCTCCTTTCCTGCCAGTTTTAGCAAAGAACTCCACACTGAAGGAAGCAAAGTGATCCTCAAGGGTGAAGGGGGTGGGGGTATAATTCAGATTTATTTCAACAAATGCTGCATTGCATGATGTGACCTAGTGGCCACTGAGAAGCTATATGCATTACTGTAGTTGATTTTCTTCTTGTTCTGTCCTGTAACTCAGTTTAGCTTGTGTATTTAAATGGAAGAAGAATAGCAAAATGTTTTTTTATATTATTATATAGAAAATAATATCAGTAGCGACATAACTTTATACTTTTCATCCATCTACCTGAATGAACACATCTTATGTTGTTTAAAATAACACTAATATATTTCATTGTGTGCTGATAAAAATGTGTCTGCTGATTTTGTAAAAGTCACCAAAATGGGGCGCGAAATAAAATCATCGTCAATTTTATGCTAGAGCTTTTATGGTGAGAAAAAGGGGAATCAAATGGTTGCTATGTGCAGATTGAAACAGATACACTATTTGGACAAAAGTATTTGGTAACACCTG
Organism: Corydoras maculifer; assembly: GCA_019802435.1. Lineage (NCBI taxonomy): Eukaryota > Metazoa > Chordata > Actinopteri > Siluriformes > Callichthyidae > Corydoras > Corydoras maculifer. The sequence continues at coordinate 908,162 of JAFMOD010000204.1, forward strand.
ACCCCTTAACCATCTAATAAATTAACCAATTAGTCTTTTTGCCAGTAGTGTCCAAAACCAGGCACCTAGCTACTGAGAACAGTCTGGAATGTTCTATTTTCTGTTCCGGTATGACTATGCACAAAACTATAACAGGGTCTATAAAAGTATAATTGGATGAATTTGGTGAGGATGAGTACTGGCCTGAACAGGGCTTTATGACCTCAACCTTATTTTGGAAGAACTAGAATTTGGTCTGTAAGCTACACCCTCCTGTCTAACATTAATGTATATTCATTTACATTACATTTACATTTAGTCATTTAGCAGGCGCTTTTATCCAAAGCGACTTACAAATGAGAACACCACAAGTCAGAAGCTATGAAGAAAACCAACTATACTGTAAATTCATCAAAGCTGAATGTTATTCGATGCTGCGGCACACGCCCCCCCCCCCCTTTTTTTTTTTTTTTTTTTTTTTTTACAACAGGTATTTGTTAAAGAGGTGTGTCTTCAGTAATTTTTAAAAACTGTTCAGTGATTCTGCCTTACGGACAGATTTGGGAAGAGCATTCCACCATTTTGCATTGGGGGCGCCACGGAGTGAGACTTACCTGCTCGGTGAGGTGGAATCGTCAGGCGGCAATCATCGCTGGAGCGAAGAGAACGGGTCGGAGTGTATTTAGGAAAGATGGGGTGAAGGTAGGAGGGGGCGGATCCGGGAATGGTTCTGTATGCTAGAGTCAGTGACTTGAACTGAATGCGAGCAGCTACAGGAAGCCAATGGAGGGAAGTGAGTAAAGGAGTGACCTGTATTCGCACAAAATATCTTAATTAATGAGCAAAAATTTCCACAAATATATTTCAAAATTTTTTAGCTTTAAAAGGGGAAACCAATTTCAGAATGGGATGATATAAACACTCCTGTAGGTTAATGTGTAGATGTTTAAATGTTTGTCTCTATTGTGTGTCACTACCTGTGTCTGTCAACTGTGACAAAGCAGTTCTTAACTTTCTTAAAAAATACATTTATAAATTAAGTATATCATAATGATTTGTCATTATTTTGTTATAGCAATAATCCACTGAGAGTCTATGGTGCTGTATGATAATATCATGATGAAAGGGTTTCAGGCACTCAGGCTAAAATCACAGTAATGCACAGCCTCGAGTGGATTATTGCTTTAATTGTCATCAGTAACAGCTTTAAAAACTCAACAATTTATTAGTCAGTTTTTGAAAATAGTCTGAGGGCCTTTTACATTTTCTCAACGGTGCTGCATTTGCTCTGCTATATTACTGTATTTTCATTTAGTCCAGTGCTAATGATATTTGTCCATTTATCATTGCTTTTTATTTAGTAGTTAAATAGCTGGCATGTTTCCCAAAAAACTGATTCAGGCAGTGTGCAGGCTTCTCCATGGAGTCACAGTCTGATGTACTTTTGCTCATTTTGGTCTTTTACTTTTATTTAAAACCAAAGACACAGAAAAAAACACATTTTATCAAAACAGACTAGCAAATTACTTTACAAATTAAAAATTAATGAAGGCATTGATTTTTAACTGAAAAACAATAAACAATTAACAAATATTAGGTTTTACAGAGATATACTGTATTTAACAGATTAAAGAGACGATGCACATGAGCACATAAGATCCACATATTCAGCTTGGCATGGTTCTGCACCAGATGTCCTTTCTGACACCACCCTCCTATGTAACTGGGCTTAAAGCCTGGCACTACAAGTGCACTAAAACATACACCCCCAATGGCTAGGACAATTTTATATCTCCAGTTTACCTAGCATGTTTTTAGATGTGGCAGGAAACCAGAGACCCTGAAGAAAACCCACACAGACACAGGGAGGACATGCAAAATTCACACATATAGGACTGGTGAATTGAACACGGGACCTTATTGCTTTGCTGTGAGGTGGCAATGCTAATAGTTCCACCACCATGCCACCCTGCTGAAGACTGAATTGATCTAGAATTGGCCATATATTAAAATAATTTGGTGCTACTTTGAAAAACTTTGTCCAACATGTTATTTGTATTTACCTATTTGTATTATTAGTTAGTTGTTAGTTAGTATTTTTACATTCTCTCTTTTTACATATACTAGGGATCTCAAACCTTAATCCCCAGCACTGAGAGTTTGAATATGCTAACCACTAAGCCACCGTGCCTCCATACATGGTCACTTTTACTTCCTCACGTAAGTTCTACTTTTTGCAAAGTGGCCTTAAAATAAATCTATATGTTGTGCACAAGTAAGAAATAGTTGTGTCAAATTGTGCTCAAGGCAAGTGATAGAAAAATAACAGATATGTTCTTGTTCGATTCGTCCCACATTTAATGAAACTTACATGAAACTGTAAAGGTTAAAGGTTCAGCAGAATTATTAAGTGAAAACAAGACATTCAGTGGGAAACATTGAACGACTGGACACTCAGCAGTGTTCCTTATTCTTTCTATTCTTCAATATTCCTTTTGTTTTTTAAAACTCTGCTTATTTAATAGTTTTGTCTCAAAATTTTTCATTTTTGTTTAAGGCTTGAGCTGAATGCACACCGCCGAAGAGCAGATCTAGCAATTAAAGGTCTCTGATTAATCAGTGGTGTATAAACACACAACATCTTCCACAGCCATTATCTGATTACCATCACTGGAGGAAATCCCCCGGGATTTGTCATGTAATTAGAAGAGACTTTTTTTCCATCTTGAAAAATAAGTGCATGCTTGTCTGATTATTGTGCTCTGCTGATCTGATGATCCACCCAAAAAAATGCAGTTTAAAGACTGGAAAATGAAGGAAAACTAAACAGTGTAAATGTAGGTTTGATTGGGAAGGAGACTTGAGCACTCACATCTGCTTTTCCTCACTGCACTGATTCAAGACAATGTTTATAAAGGTAAGACGTCAAGAAACTATAGATTTATGATTCCTGGGAAGTCAAAAACATTCCAATACAAACCAAAGCCTCATATGAGATCAACGCATGACAATGTGTTGTCATTTGGTACACAACTTTTTGTAAACATGTCAACAGTATTTATGGAATGCTGCTTGTATGAAGAAGCTAATCTCATTACATTTAATTATCTTATGCTTAATACTATAAAGACTAGAGTCGCAGTGGGGTTCCCAATGACCATCCACAGTTTCATGCACTGGACAGATACACCCAGGAGGACTGCCCTTTATCTGCCCATTTTAGAGTCACATGCTACACTGTGTCAAAAACCACACTTTGTCTATTGTTTAATTGCTGTGCTTTGAGGTATCATAATGTCATTATCCATAACACTGCCAGAGCACAGTGGCAACAACAACCAGTAGACAGAACCTTGATTTCTGTCAGACTAGCGGTGCTGAACTGATCTTGTTTCTCCATTTTTTAAGAAATGGACACTTGATCATCTGTGTAAGTCAGTCTTTTTCGCTCACATCAGACTCACCAAATTAGGCTTTCCTGGACCTCACTAGCATACAGTTATGATGGATCAAAAGTTGGTCTTCTCCAAACTGGTCCCATCATGTTACAACAAACTGCCTTGCTATACTGCAGCAATTAGATCTTTCAAGAGAACTAAGATGTCTCTACCAGTCCCTAAAAAAGAACCCCATTGCATTTTTATTTATTCAACAAACTTTACAGTTGGCAAAATTCAGTTAAGCAGTTAATGTTCTCCTGTAATTTGTAAAAGTACTTTAAACCCAGTAAAGCACATTCCCCTGTCTGTTTCATAAAGTTGGAAATAGCTGTCTCAAATGCATGGCAATGTGTTGGATGTTTTAGAGCTGTGACAATAAGACTTTTGCTTTTTTAAGTTTCTGGCTTTGATTTTGTATTCAGTGTTATATAATTTTCTACTGTTTAATTGTTGTTTATGTTATCCAGTTCAAAACTGTTCAAACTATGTTATACTTTTATTAAGAGAAACCAACCACACTGTATACTTTGGATTGCTCTCCAATTAGAAAGTCTACATGCATTGTATTCTGATCATTGTTGATGCATACAAACAAAAATCTTCCAAAAATCTTTACTCATACATAGCTGGTGTATTATGATCCTTCCTCCTCCAACCTTTACCACAGACAGATAATATTTTTGGATCATGCACAGAGGTATTTCTCATCCAAACATGAGTCATTTTTTGTCTTAGTCTCAAGATAAGATAATCTTTTATTGGTCCTACAATGGGGGAAATTCACATTTCTCAGCAGCAGAAGTGACAGTAATTGGGAAAGTTATAGATACATCTAATACATCTTGTTTCACCAGTCACCTTTACATTCTTACAGAATTTTGAAATACTTAGTGATTAGTATTAAAATTTGTAGTGATTGGTAAAAAAGACTGGTATAGTAAAGTTACCTGTTGCTTTCCTTGTGGAGACTGTTGCTGCTACTCCCAGGTCAGTACTCCTGTTTGTTGCTAAGCCAAATATGACATAATTGTTTTGGGACAGGAACGGTGACTTAGTGGTTAGCAGGTTCGCCTCTCATCGCTAGGGATTCCTGGTTCAAATCCCAATCTGGGTGGCGTTTCCATGTTCTCCCCGTGTCCGCGTAGGTTTCCTCCAGGTTCTCCGGTTTCCTCCCACAGTCCAAAAACACTGATCAAGTTCAATTGAATTCTCCAAATTACCCCATATAGAGTGCGTGTTTGCCCAGTGATAGATTGGCGCCCTGTGCTGAATGGGCATGGGGAACCCCCCTGCGACCATAGTCCATCCTAGATAATGGATGGATGGATGTTTTGGGACAATGTTTTATAAACCATTAGAAGGTTTTTTTAATGAGTTGAATGAATAATGCTTTGTTTAGCTGCTTTTTATACTTTTTATACGAATGACACTATCCCAACATCCCAACATTCATTACGCTTCAAAAAATTGATTAAACTTTGCACATGTTGGAGAATTGATTATATGTATCAAATTGTGTCACAGAGGCAATATAGGAGCAAATGGTCCTTATTGTGTCCTAGCATGTGACAATATGCTTTCCTGTTGTTTAGGTCATTCATTATATTTTGGAGCTTTTTATACACTATAAGTTCAAAGTTTAGACACAACTGCTAATGACTTTATGTTTATGCTATGACAAATGTTTTTTTTTTTTATCCCATTTATACTCCTGTTTTATCAGGTGTATTAAGCACATAGCTATGATTATTTAATACTTTTAACTTTAGTGGAACAATTTGGGGAAGGTCCAACATTCCAGTGCACCATTTTTGGTTTATAAAGCCATGTTTAAATAGTTTGTTGTTAAAAAATTTGACTGGCGGACATTTATTAAGCCATGATGCATTAAGAATACTGGAGTTTAAAAGTGAACACCAGTTTATAAGTGTTACTGGCCATAGAATTAGAAAAGTTTTAGATATCACATTACATGTTATCATATGTATTGTTGATGGTTAATGTATGTATGTGAAATATGCATATTTCATATATATATATATATATATATATATATATATATATATATATATATATATATATATATATATATATATATTCTGTTTGTTAAGCACAGTGACATTGTAATGAAATCTGAAATAAACTTTTGCAAATTTCTCTGCTGAATTCAAAATCATGACCCTCAATATGAAAGTATGTTCAAGGCTAAGAAAGTGTTTTTTATTCAACCATTTATATTATTGTATTATATTATATTATATTATTATTCGGACCAGTCGAAAAGACCAGTGTTATGAGTCATTCACATTCAACCTACATGTTCTTGTGATATTTGTCGCAGGTCAGGGTTCCTGTAGCCAAGCATTACACTGCATGAATAAACCATCCTGTCTATCTTATGTGACAAATACAACTTGATCCTAAACTAACCAAACAAGTTCAGTTTTTTACAAAAGTATTGTTTTAAAACAGCTTTATATTGTTCCATGCCCCCCTCATACGCACACACACACACACACACACACACACACAAACACGCTTACACAGAGTATATGTGGACAAACAGTTTGAATAGTCAGATATCTAAAATGAGTCCCATGCTAAAAGTTTAAGAATGCATATGGATGTCAAAGGACAAATGTTGATAGGATACCTACCATATGCTGGATGTGGCTTATCTGGTCTACATGCCACAGTCATTTAAATTTAGCCTGTTAAAAAGTTGAAGTCAAAAGTTAAACAATGTTAAAGAGGAAAGGTCAAACTCCCAGGTATTTGTTTTTCTTTAAAAGGAAGCAACCTTGTGAGGAACAAGAGTGGTCAAGCAGTGTTAAGAGTGTTAGACAATAAGTGCCAGATTATGTATGTATAGTAGCATTCATTGTTAAATGTTATATAAAAGTTTGAAGATAAATATAAAAATATAAATATATAATAAATAAATATTATATATAAATATATAAATATAAAGCGGAAGATAATGGATGGATGGATGGATCCCTCTGATCAAAAATCATACTCTGTCTACATAATTACTATGCTTTATATTCTCTAACTGCTTTTCTTATCTGTTTTGCTTTGAAGGTATTAAGAGTTCTTCATCCATAACACTGCCAGAGCACTACAGCAATGACAGTTACTGGACAAAAGATGGATTTCTGTTGGACTAGTGGCTTTGCAGTTGTGCCAGGATGGCTTTACTGAACTGATTTAGTAATTTCTAATCTGTACACTGGTGTCCTGTACTGTTGATACTGCCTGACCACTCAAGGAGATTGAGTCCCCCCTGAGCCTTGGTCCCCCCAGATTTCTTTCAAGTAAGTTTTTACCACTGTTGCTTTGACCTGCTATTTGGAGGTTCGGGCTTGGAACACTATAAAACTTATTTTATAATATAATAATACAACGTATTATTGTTAAAAATTGCTACATAAGTTAATTAACTTCATCTTGATTCTCTATGACTATAACAGAGGCCGTCCTTCTCATTTTTTCATCACGATTGTTATAAATAACGTAGCAATTTATTAAAACAGCTATAATTAATGAAATTCAAACAGTCTTGTTGTTTTGTTTGTGTGCAGACATGCAGTCTGTTTCTGTTACCTGGTAGTGCAAACAGTTCGACTCATTACAGTGTATGCATACTATAAACAGTTTAAGAAACTGTGCTGATTTTTTGACATGGTCTTTATGCTTTATAGAGTACAAATGGCTCAATTTTGGTGAAATATATATCAGACAACCTGTTTAATTATTCAGCTTCAGCCACCAGAATGTTTAATAGATCATATTCTGTCCAAAATCTAAACACTTCCTTCCTTACAATCAAGGTCAAAAGCATATAGATAAGTTGTAGCCTTTGTGCAAGCGTAATCAATTTGTGCATTTGAGAGATGGGAAGCAAACTTTAAAAAAAGTAAAACATCAATGGATATTACTTTTATATGTAATAATTGATGAAGTATGAATGAATCAATACATTTTGAAGGAAGTAACTAGTTAAGTAATTAAATACAAATTTTCAGTTACATGCACAACATTGAATATTTTAAATTGAATGACTTATGCAGGAAAATATTGATCCTGAAAGTTTCCAGAAGGCTAAAGCCAATAAAAATTTGATTTACTGTTGATTAAGACTATACGGTCTATATGACAGTCTGACAAGAACAAAAACCCTTTACTATAAAAGTATCATCTAGTTAAAGGTTAAGGATTACATTTTTTGGGTTTAATTCAAAGACCTAACACAAAAACAAATAAAAAACAAGACCTGTTGTGAGGCATGGGGATGCTAGCTGGATATGTCCTATTTTTGCAGGGTCTGAGCAGTTGATTAAATTGTAAGGAATAGAGCTAAACACTCTCATTTTTAAAGAATTACATGGCCCTCCGTTAGACAGCAAAAGATGGGCAAGTGAATCACATTCTAGCATGACAATAACTATAAACAATCTCTAAATACCAGTGGCTCATAGATAGGAAGCCTAACTTAAGTCCGAAAAAAGCAGTTGAAGAGAGCAGATTATTGCTGTTCATAATGAAATGTGACTGAACTTTTCTGCAATTCTGCAAAGAATGAATAGGCAATTATTCCCCAATTAAGATGTGCAAAGCTGGTAGAGACAAATCCAAACAGACTGATGGCTGTAATTAAAGGAAAAGGCTCCAAATACATCTGAAGGCTGTATATGCTAAATGTTCTAAGAAAAAATGTGTTAAAAAAAAACTTGGTAAGGTATTTTAAACTGTTTTGATTTTAGTAAAAAGAAAATCATTTCAAAAGTGTATGATTATTTTCTACAGGCATGGTACTCACATTGTATGTTTAATCATTAGAATCTCATCTGGTGCACCTAATGTCTATTTCACACATTTGAAGTATAAATACAGAAATATAATGGTTGGATTGATCTGCATAACTTACATTTTACTGATTTTAAGTTAACACATCTTCTATAAGAAACAGTCTTAAATATGCTAGTGTATATTGTTATACATACATTAGTTCCCTTGACACTGTGTTGTAAAAGGCAGGACCATCACAGAGCTGATAATACTTGGTGATGGAGTGATGGATGATTCTTAGCACCAGTGCAGTGCTCACAAAAACAGCGCCACATCAGTGTTACTGCGGTGACCCCAATAAAACCCACTCTGCAGTGGTCCTGAACATTAGAGAACAGAGTTAAGGGGGAACAACCACACACACACACACACACACACACACACACACAAACACTTACAGTGTATATGTGGAAAAAAGTTTGAATAGTCAGATATGTCATAATGAGTACCGTAATTACAATTTAACCTGTAATTTAGGTGTAAAAGTGTCAACATTTTTGCCCTCAATAAATGAGGGTTCCTTCTCAGGAGTTCAAAGTTGTTGTACAATCATGGTTGTTGGGTGGATGTTGTTTTGGAAGAAACCAATCCAACAATTCTGAGCAGGTGATCGGTCCCAACATAATTTTTTTTATTTACGTTTTATTAAAGTATGTGAGAGAGAGAAAGGGAGAAAGAAAGACATGTTTTTACGCTACCCAGCCTTTAGCACTACTTTCAAAACCAAGTGAACATTTCCTACTCTACAGACACTTAATGGATGCAATGAGCCAATTTCAGTAAGGTCCAGTGCTTCAACTGCCTTTACCCTTCCTCAGTAATAGCTAACACTTTCATTATATGGAGAGGAATTAATCAAATTTGACTAACAAATTTAATGTGCAGTCCCCCAATGTGCAACTAAGAATGAATAAAAGAAAGAACAACCCATGTATGTACTAAAATTACTGCTGGAAACAAAGAAGCGCTTAGACAAGCATACCTTTCACAGTGAGTTGGTGGTAACCTGCTGGTTTGGTGGTTCTGGAAGAGAAGCTGCAGGAATTGTGGTCTCTCAAATATCTTGTTTTCTCACAAGGCTTAAAGACATTTAAAACTCTTGCCAGATGTTAATAGGCCATCTATGTTTCATTCACTGTGAAGGAATTTTATATTCAAGATCTCAATACAAATAAAAAAAAAAGGATGTAGTGTTAGAAGTAGAATGAGGTTAGAGCCAGCTATAAAAAAACTGGCAGTAAAGTCATATTGTGCATTGGTTTATATACATTATTTTGTCTGTATGGAAAGACTTGTCTGTGGTAAATGCAATGAATCATTTTTACTGTACATATAATATGATATTAGTAAAATACATTTAAAGTGGGGCGGCACGGTGGCTTAGTGGTTAGCACTTTCTCCTCTCGGCGCTAGGGAATCCCAATCTGGGTGGAGTTTCCAAGTTCTCTCCGTGTCCGCGTGGGTTTCCTTCAAGTTCTCCGGTTTCCTCCTACAGTCCAAAAACATGGATCAACGTCAATTGAATTCTCCAAATTACCCTATATAGAGTGTGTTTGTGTGAGAGAGTGTGTGCCCAGCGATAGACTTGTTCCCTGTCCTGGGTGTATCTGCCTGAAACGTTCTCTCCTGGATGGGCATAAGGAACCTCCCCTACGACCCTAGTAGAGGATAAAGCGAAAGATAATGGATGGATGAATGGATAATAAAGTGAATATAAATGCAGTGATAATAGAAAGTGAGTATTTACTATGACACTGTACAAGAAAATGTGACAAACAAATGCATTATTGGATACAATTATAATGTGTGGGAGTAATGCAGTAAGAAAATTTAGCTGAGGACTGATCCTTGAGGAACACCAAAAGAAGACACCCCTTCATTTGTCCTTTTAATAACCTCTGCTGAAAGTATGTGTAATATGACTTATTATTAATTCCTGTAGTGCCCTAAGGAAAGCATTTAGCCTATTTTCCAAAGATCGCTGATTCTAATCTCAGTGATGCCACAGCAGAAATGCCACTGGGCATGCACTCAGTTAGGACATATCAATCACAGCAACTTTAACCAATCATGGCTATCTGAAAGCTCATGCATAAAAGAGAGTGGAAGAGCTTCCTCTGTGTGTTGTACCACCTTTGGAAAAATACATATGAATAGCTTAATGTGCTTTGGAGAAAGCATGTATTTCTCATCTAACTCTCAACTATTGAATGGTAGTGTTTGGTAGGGTCACGTAATACTACAGAGATTCCCTATTGAATCAGATGCTACAGAATTGGGCATCACCACTAGCACATTTTTTTTTTAAGTATGGCACATTTCAAAGCATAATGTTAAATAAACTTGGCACTCACAGTATGTTATACATTCACAGATGCTGTTGTCTCCAATGTATCTGTTAAACCTATGAACCTTTGAATCTCTTCAGGAGAAGGTCCGAAATGAGCTCAGCAGGGAGCATTGCAGAGTGATTCAACTTGTAATAGAAATGCAAACTGGAGCATCACCGCACTTTTTGGTGAGGGCAAAAGTGACAATGAAATGTGCTATAATGGAGAGCAAAGGGAGGTAATCTTTTTTTTTTTTTTTTAAGTTCCAGTGAAGATAATTTGAATACTCTAGCAAATATAAACATCCAACTGTTTGCAGTAAGCATTTTGTCTCCTCCTTAATGCACCAAGTAAGCTTTGTTAAAATGCTTTTATGTGGATGTATGCATTTATGCTGCTATAAATTAATTGGAGGAATTTCATTGTCAGAAATAGCAGTTGAGTTCGGAAGGAAATGTCACATTGAAGACTAAGTCTCTTTTTGTAAAAGGTCTGTGTTTGACCTAACAAATGCTCTATTAAATGCACACCAATATCTTGAGGAAAACCTTTGTACTGGACAGCGTTATGGCTGCAAACAGGGGACTATAACCAGATTAATGTTCGCAGTTTGAAAAAAATGAGACCTCCAACAAGCTCATATAGATGCGCCGGTCATGCATGTGTGTGTACGTGCAACACACTTTATGGCGCTCCAGAGACCGACAATACCGGTATATTAAAGCTGTGCTGGTAAAGCTGGTGATGAATTACACCTATACATGCCAGGTTTGTCTTTCAGCAGGGATTCCTTTTGCAAATTTCAAAGCAGTCACAAACAACTGTAATATATGGGAATTAATGCATGGTAAAGTAGTCCTGAAAAATATGTCCCGCTCAGAGGAGAGGAAATTTAATAAAACCTCCTTTGCGTACACAGCTCTCCTTTATCCCACAGTTCTCAGCTTTAGGGCAGAATTGTGCTTTCCAAAGATTTTAATCAGTTCTCATAAACTCGGGATTCAGACAGTCTTGAGTTTTAATCAGCCCTCCCCTCCCTTCCTTTCCACCTTCTTGCAGCTGAAAGCTAGCAGCTATGCTAAGACCACAAATTCCAAATCAAAGGGAGACAAGCCAGCTGGATGGAGGCACCACTGTTTGATTGGGCTCAGTGCGGGTGATCTGGGCTTCAGAGATGAGGAGAGTCACCAGGAGCAAGTCAACCCACTGATCCATGAAAGCAAAAAGGTGACATGACATGAATCTCATGAAAAAAAAGAAAAAGAAAATTACGATAGGAGCATAGCAGGCAGTGGAGATTATTCCCAGGCTATCTACACATCAGGTGTTCATTGCTTCGCTATTTTAGTGGCATGGGTCCTGTTTTTAATTTTAGTTTCATTCATTCATTATCTCCCGCTTATCCTCTATTAGGGTCGCGGTGGGGTTCCCCATGCCCATCCAGGGGAGAACGTCTCGGGCGCTGGGCAGATAAACCCAGGACAGGGCGCCAATCCATCACTGGGCATACACTCACTCACACAGACACACTCTAAACGGGGCAATTTTGAGAATTCAATGAACTTGATCCATGTTTTTGGACTGTGGGAGGAAACCGGAGAACCCGGAGAAAACCCACGCAGACACGGGGAGAACATGGAAACTCCACCCAGATGGGGATTCGAACCGGGAATCCCTAGCGCTGAGAGGCGAACGTGCTAACCACTAAGCCACCGTGCCGCCTAATTTTAGTTTATTTTTATACATTTTATTTTATATCTGGTTCACATAACTCCCTTACATTATATAAAAGTAGCATTGAAATGTGCTCCCACATACAGAGATCATCACAAAACCTGCTTCATATCAGGTAAATGTATTGTGGTATTTATCGGAAGGCGGCTAACAGACTGCAGGAGCATTTATATTAATCTTATCATGTGCTGTGAATGATTTAGTCTTGCCTCCAAGTCCTGAAATTTCCAGTTATTGGTCTCCGAGGGACCTTAATCCCTGCCAAATGCACGTTGACCACGGAAGCCACAAAGACCAAGTAAACACTTCAGCCCCAAGTTATTACAGAGAATGCAGTATATATAAGCCTGTGTGCTAGATTAGTGTATTCATAAATAACGAATGTTTTATCAGTCATAGCTTGTTGCCTAAATTCTTTAAGTCCTGGTGGAAGGCTGGTAAAAGGCATTAATGATTCATATGACAATCAAACTTGTCCCAAAGGTCACCTTTGTATCAGAATATTACACAATTCAGAGAGAATAATTAACAGAACATTAACACAGTTTAATAAACCTTTTGTTATCCGGTAAACACATATAGACTCTTGTTACAGGTCATATTAAATGTTAACATGTTACACTTGTTATGCGTGTGTGTGTGTGTGTGTGTGTGTGTGTGTGTGTGTGTGTGTGTGTGTGTGTGTGTGATGTATGTAGGAATAACATTTGTATGAACGGCATTGAAAATAAAAAGCGCAGCACGGCATCTTTTTCTTAATCATTTAAATATTTACTTACTGCAATACTGTAAATTATTCTTTCTGGCTTTTCTGTTTAAGAAATCTCATTTAAACTATACATGTAAAATATGTTTTTAAAACAACAATTATAATAGAATGGCTGATATATCAAAATTCATAAAAAAGAAAATAGAAAAATAATCATTTAGATGAACAAGGAAACACTGAGCAATAAATGATATACAGGGATAGAGGTGATACTGATGCAATAATGGATAATGGATAATATAATATAATGAAATATTTTCCCACAAGAGTGATATTTTATAAAATTGCAAAATGTTAAATATTTAAGGAATTTTGCAATGGTTTATAGATTAGATCATTTAAAATTTATTTTCAATAGTTGCACATATCATTGGTTTAATGTTCCCTTTACACAACCGTAATTTATGTCTATACATTACACATTTAATAATTAACACAAAACAAACCTAAAGGCTGATATTCAAATAAAGTTTTGCAAAAATAAAAAAAAAGTACCAGATTTAATCTAACAAGCCCAATATAGACTAAATATAAATTATATATGAACTACATGGAAAAAAGTATCGATGCACAAGTATTATATGCTTTTAATGTTTTATGGGAACAATTAATTTTATTCCAGGATGACTGTGCCTCAGTGCACAAAGTAAGGACCATAAAGCCATGGTTGGCTAAGTTTGGTTTGGCAGACTGGCCTGAACAGAGCCCTGACCTCAACCGCATCAAAGCCCTTTTGATCAGGAACAGAACTTGCTTGCCATGCCCTCCACCATTCAAACATTTGTGTCTGACTTTTACAAATGCTTCTTAAAAAAAATAAGCAGAAATGATATGCCTTATACACTTTCTGTCTGAAGCACTGGTGCGCTCCTAGTAGGACTATTTTGATTCCTTACCTTCCGTGTTCTTGTTAAATGCACATTCTGTTTATTTGGTTTTCAGCCATTGTTCTTTTTCCTCACTTTTTCCGTCAGTCACAGTCTCCCATCCTCTTCTTTATTAACTCCTCTACTCCCTTTTGTATGAGTTTTTAAATTTCGTCCGCCTGACTCGTCTCCCTTTGTATATTTGGGCGTTTCCTTTTTTTGTCTTTGTGAATAAATCCTTGTCATTTAATCCATTCTGCTCTCAACTTTTTTCTCTCACTATCACCAGCGGCATGGCGTGAAATGTTTCACACACTGTACAAGTAAAATATTACCTTAAACTGTTTAGCATGAGTTACCTTTACTACTGGAGTTCAACTTTCCTATAGAGTTTCGTTTCAGTGATTATTTACATACACACTTCAGCTAATTAATTTTTTAAGAAGGCCTTTTTTGTCATTACTTATAACTTATAAAATGTAGGAAATCACTCCAAACAGGTCGCCAGTCAATCACATGGCAAACGCTTAAGCACATTAATACACACATTTACACCTAGAGTCAATTTAATAACATAATTTAATTTACAAACTTGTTGTTGTACTTCAGAGGGAAATGTACAGCAGAGACCAGGCCTTTTCGGTCTAAGAATCAAACTTTGGACCTTAAAAAATGTTTTTGATTTAATTTAATTTTTAATTTAATTTTTTAATCTAAATTAAGCCTTTTTTGTCCCCCACAACTGTCCCCCAGTTGTATTTGACAAAAAAATGATAATCAACTGCAAGACCATGTTTCATAAAATCTAGAAAGTTCTCCCCCTCCCGTTCCATATTAAATAAACAAAATTATTGAATATGTCAAAGGAACAGAATCATTGTTGCATTTCTGATAAAATTTCAACAACTTCAAAAAAGTCTGGAATAGTGCAAATCATGAATGAAATGCACCCCTTTTTGACCAGTGTGCTTGAGCATCTGCCCTAAAAGAAAGTTCACAATCCCCAAGAGCAGATTTCCAGATGCTACTTTATGGAAGTCGGATTTGTTTCTGCATGTATAAACACATGAGCTGCACAAAGCCATGTTATGGGGAAACCGGTGTCTCTGGGGCTCCGTAGAAGACATCACTCGTCGTTGGGGAAGATGATGTGTTTATTTAAAGAAGAAATGGAAAAAAGAAAAGGCATGGCAATGGGAAGAATTAAAATAGAGATAACAGCCTGTGGCTACTCTGTCAGGAAGTTATGGATTTACAGTCTAATGATGGCTCTCACTGGGCGCGCTCATTTCTCATCGCCAAAATATGACACGTGAGTGTAAAGAACGTTTACAACAGATGGTCCTGTTCTGCTTAAACTCATACAATCCAACTGCAGGACTCTTGTTTGTGAAAACAGATGTAGGCATTTATTGGCATAGTATGAAACTAATTGTAATATTGCACTTGAAAATGAATGTGGCAGTTTGTCAGTCCAATCTATCTACTGCACAATAGGCAGTTTCATCACGGGAAGGAGGAAACAGCAAGAAACTTATTTTTTCTTTATTCCCCTACACCTTAGGTAATTCCACCATCTCAGCAAGTTTGTAAATATTAGATGTGGTTACGCAGGATAGTCAGTTGTGCTCACTTATGAAAAAAAATGCTAAATGTGCATTATTTGGCAATAATTCTTAGACTTTGTCAGACTTTAATAATGCTGATCACAAGAGAAAGTGTTTGCTGGTGACAAAAGAAGAACTGGTGCTTTATGATCAGATTGTTCACAGCAGTAAGAATTTTGTTCCAGATTTTTTTGGGCTTAACACTCAAAACATTGGTGTACTTCAAATTTTGGGACTGACTTGGCCCTGCAATCAACTCAGCTTCTAATAGCTAACAATAAGCCCCGTTAGCACTCTATATATCAGCAATGTCAAGGACTTCAAATCCTTATTGTCATATATATCAAAGCAGAGATGTTTATAGGTCTCTCTTGACCTTCTGGGAGTGTCTTACTGCCCATAACCTCTCAGATTGCACCAATAATGTGTTACAGCACAGGTAACTGCATTTGTTCCCTCTCTATTCCTTTAGAATGATGACTCCTCTGTGTATAGTCCTCCCTTGCAGGTCGGCATAGTTTCTTTTCTTTGTGGACCCTCGAGGCAGGTTGCAAAAGCAATCATGTCGATCAGGTGCACACACGCTTTAACACAGTGACAGTAATTAGGGGGGAAAGGCTGGATTTAAATGTGATGTCCTACAGGAGGATGGAAATGCATGAATGCCATGTTTAAATGATTAATGTCATACAGCCCCGCGCTTCATCCAAGCAGATTTTTGTACATTTCTTTTTATTAACACATCATTTTAATTCATAAAAAAATAAAAAAATAAATTTATTACAGAGGCTTCAATTACTACATTTTACTGTACAGATAGCTTTACCATGTGTAATTGAAGTTGCATTCTAATGTGAAATTCCATATAAAAATACTAAAATAATGTATAGTAATAAAAAGTGGTACAACATTAAAAGATAGAATTAGCAAAAAAATAATATATTAAATAAATAAATATATTAAAATAATTATTGCATCTGATTTATCATTTTGCTAATTTTAAATTTCATTGTATTATAAGGTTAGGAAATATTTTAACAGTTTAAATAATAATGAAACTATATATTTTACATAAAACATTTTTTTTTGCCCTATTATTTTCAAACATATAGAGTAATAAATAGTAAATCGGTAATTTACACATTCAATTAAGCAAACTAAATTTAATATAATGATACTATATAATTACTGAATTCAATATTTTGAAAAATAGAACAGAATGTCAGCAAATCGAATGTAGAAAATAAAAACTAGAATATTCTATAATAAGTATAATCAAAAAGGTGCTTTTTTAAGGTGTTGTTAGTAAACTGTTAGATTTTTCTATAGCTTTGAATATGACTTAAGGTTTCAAAGAAATATTCATTTCAAAAATTAATATAGATAGTACTTGAAAATATTGAGGCCTTATTTTTATCCATACAAAAATATGCAATTTACTTTTGTGCACTTATTTAGATTTTTAAAAATAAGTATTAAGAAGTGATTTATTTAAGTACATACATTTAAATATGCTGTGTATATATATATATATATATATATATATATATATATATATATATATATATATATATATATATATATATAGATATAGATATATATATATATAGATATAGATATAGATATAGATATATAGAGATATATAAATCAGATTATTTTACTCCAGAATCCTTGGGCTTTCTTGTACTTACACTGACTGTTGATCCATGTGTATTTATTTTTCTGTTTTCTAAAAAAGCAGAAAAGTTAATCAGAGGATGGTGAAATGAATTGTAAAAAAAATCTAATAAAAACATTTGTTCAATAAAGTAGTAAATCAATCAGTAATGCGATTCCCTGTGTGGCACCTAATCACCTTTCAAAATCTGCTCATCAGATTTAACAGATTTGTTTCTTAAGATCAATTTTCCAATTCTTATTAATAAATATGCTCAGAAACGAAGCCTCTGAGTGTTAATGTCAAATCGCACTGAGAATCTGAACTAAAGACTCACAGTTGGATCGTTCGGTGTCATCTCACAGCCCTGGAGTCATTTGAGAAATCGATGAGGCTCTATACAACGACGGCTGTTGATCACATTACATTCACTGGAGCGCTGTGTTCAATCAGTGGGACTTGATGTTTGTCCTGGGATTCCTGGGGTGAAGTGATTGGGTGGAGGATTTTATTTTTGCTCACATCTAGAATCCCTCTCAGAACCATAGAGCCTGCTGTGTAAGAAGACGACAAAGTGGTGATTTTTAGTTCAACTTCAGTGCCAGCTTATTAAGTACAAACTGGGTTTGAGAACTGATGCATTTTCAAGTGCATCCACATTTACATTTATTCATTTGGCAGATGCGTTTATCCATGTGAGACAGAACTCAACTCAAGTGTAGAGCTGCACCACAAGTCCCACAAGTTTGCACCAATTGACCAAAGGCATGCACAAAACGGAGAACAGAGGGGACCAGAACTAATACACATGGATCTTTACATCAGTCACGCCTTCAAGGTACAAGCTGAAACAGCTTTTAGCAATGACCAGATTTATGTTGACACCTCTTTCTCTTAATACAGTATTGCCTCTAAATTCTCTTTGCTGTCACATTACACTCCTGTAATTTAATTTAAGTAGTTTTTTACCATACCAACTTATCATTAGGACAATGATAAGTTGGTATGGTAAAAAGACTATTGAACGGGGTAAGGACTAAAGTTTCACTTATAATGAACACACTCTTTACACAAGTGGTAAGTGTTTTGTTTTTCAATCAGTTCAATTAGGCTCTTCAATGCAAGCTGATATGTTAAAAAACACATATTTACTTCACTTTGAACTGCATGTGTACAAAACTTTGTTACATATTAACCAGAGACAATAAAAAATGTTTGTTTGCTTCTCATGTGAGTTTATTTACTTGCCTGAAGACGACTGAGCTTCTAGCATGCTGGCTAACAGGCATAAACACCATTAACAAACAGTTTCACATTTCTTGTGATCATAAATCAGTGTCAAAGTGTCTCTGTTATGGCTGCTCATTACTCCCACCTGAAAAGCTCAAGTTGAACTATTTAGTCATTTTTTTTTACATGCAGTTGTGCCACTCATCCTCCAAGAGGGTGGAGCAACTTCTGCCTCGGCAACCAAGAAGGCTTGTTCTGCATGCAGGATGGGCAGTGGTCACTTCGTTGCCTTACATCATGGGTCAATTAGAAAAATATGTTTATATTTGATGACATCAATTTAAATGAGCATGGCGTTGGATGTTTTGTTAAAAAAGGCACAGAGTGAACATTTTACACAATTTATTTACATAATGTTGCATAAAATATTTGCTTTATGTGGTTGAGTCCCCACAACCTTTCTGTATAATTGTGTTTTCTTAATGCCATACATATGAATTATAAATTAAGGTGTCTACATAGTTTTTCTATGGATATATGGGGTATTTTTGCATTGAGGCATTCACATTTCCCTAATTACAAGTCCTAATGACTAATCTCTTTTTTGCTGAACATATTTGTGCATTCACACATGTTTGAATCAATCCAGCCACCTGCTTTGAGACAAAAAGTCTCTTTTCCACAGAGAAAAAATCAGCATATTTCGAAAAATTGCAGGTGTTGCGTTTTTCTTTCCCTCCCTCCTGTTCTTTCATAACACTAATGAGGTAATCAATGGAGAGTCAGTAAAATCCAGATTTGGTTTCCTAGCGGAGATGCCAGTGCTGAGTAAAGGCAAGTGAGACTGAAATGCTCATTGCACCTGCTGAAAAGACACCTGGAGTCTCTCTGTGTGTCCATGTCCTGCAGCCGATCCCAGAGCCCAGCTGTTTTGGAAGGACCTTCTTTGACAGCCACGCCATTTTGCCTTTATTAAAAATGAAAATGCAGCTGGGTCCATATTGGATAATGAGGTCAAAGCCATTCTAATAAGTCCCATGTTCAAAACAAGAAGCCCTTGCAGCCTCGGAAACTGAGAAAAAAGGACAGGCTCTGGCCACCAGTCTGGCTTTCCTAATGAAATCTACAGTAATGCAGCCCAAATGGCAGCAGGGGGCCAGGGAGATGGCAACCCCCTGCTTTTTTGTCTTACTCTGCCTCAGCCTGCCTGTTTCATAAAAAAATAGACATCATACAGAGTTGTTATTTATTTATTTATTTATTTACTTATCTATCTAACATACATTTCTGATCTTTTGCTCTTTTCTGCTTAGACTGTCTGGCCATTATGATTCAGATCGTCTGACCAAATAACCCTGAGATAGACCGCCAAGCAATTAAGCCCAGAAGAATCTAAATCTATCACCTTAAATAAGCCTGGCTTTACCAGCCTACATGTTCAAATGCAAATGTATGTATACATTTTCTTTTATGGATAATAATATAATTTTTACATTAAGCAATGGCAGGTAAAGAAATATTTCACTCCTGTTGGTACAAGTACAAGATGGTAAAGCCATAGTCGATGACTAGATTCTGTACACGCATCACCCTCTTATTCCTTAAAGAGCTGTGGCTGTAAAAGATCAATTGCACAGATGAATTCAGTCTTCAGTTTTCTCAGACAGTATATGTCATGTAACGGGATAAAGCAGTTGTTTTCTTGGTTCGGTGACACTGTGTTTGAAAGTGACGCCATTTCCAGCTTAGTAGCAACTTTGACGCCTAATTAGCCCACATAAAAACAGCCATGACTGAGCTGCCCAAATCCACTGCACTATTTTTTTTTGTTCTTCTTTTTTTGCCAAACAACATATTGCCTTTGTTGGATTTGTCTGCCTTCATGTCTGTGCATTTGAGGAGAGTCCCCTGAAGAAAAAAAGCAACAGCACATTAAGGTCAGTTTATTAATCCATTTCATTCATGTCCCTGAAGGTAAACGGCGCTCTGCATAATGCTGTCTGGAAGAAAAGCTGGTGCTTCACTAGAATCTTATGCTGTGCAGTCATTAAAGGCAAAATGTTATTTAGGAAGTTTTACTAAAGACTTCTATTAAGATTGTTACTACTAAAAGTTCATTTACATACTAGGAATCCTGAAATGTTTTTGTTAAATTTAAAACTGTTTAATTATTTTAGACCTTAAAGAAAAGGTCAAATATGTCTACATAGTACAATTTTACAAAACTATGCAAAATAGTTATTAATTATTAATATTTCTTGTATGATGCCATATAATAGGTTCTCTTACTGTGAACTTCAAGAGGAACTTGTACACCTTCACCCTATTTAATTATTTAATCAGCCAATTGTTTGGCAGTGAGATGTGTAATATCCTACTGTGTCTGGTCACTTTCACATCGACAAAAAATGTGAAGCATGATACAAATTTGGTCTTTTTGACTGTTACATGGTAGATGTTATCAGACAGCTTAAATATTTCATTATTGCGAATTTAATAATATTACAGATAACATATAAAAATACGCACACACTTAAAAGTTACTTTATTAAAATTACTCATTGTTGCTTTTTTCTACACTATTTTTCTCAGTTCCACTTTCCATACAGATGCTGTTGAAGCCTAATTTAGTTAAAATTGGATTTTGGTTAAATCTCTTACTTTGTTTGCTGGCCTGCAGCATGGCACTTTTATTTTGACATAGCTTTAGGCCACTTTCTCAGGTAAAGATGGTTGCTTCAATATGGTGAATAGTCTCAGTTGGACAATGCAAGCTGCTGTAATTGAATAGTTGTTTATGGCTTTAACCTAAAATTTTGGACTGTACTGAAACTTGGAACTTATATTTTGGATTAATCCTCTCCTTCATGGATTATAATTTGGTTTAACTTCACTGTGTATCACCTGACAATTTACCTCTTTCCATACTTGCTGGCCTGCTGACTAATGGCTCACCTGCTTGATGTTCGCCATCTTGATACCTGCCTGCTCGCCTGCTTGATACCTGCCTACTCGACTGTGTGCATTCTCCCTCTCTACCTGCCTGCCTCTTCTATGGTCTGCGAACCAAGGTATGAACATCAGAGTATAAAGTTTTAAGATATGCACGTAATAAATATTCAGCATATGTATTTTGAGCCAAGTTTGACCCTAACTTTAGTAAAAAGCTGCTCTTTGTGGTTAAAATATGGCAGCTCACACTTAAAAACAGGATTTGTTTGTTTGAATGCACTGAAGACTTGTTTGGGCTATGCATATAGCCTCCACCAATTTGCATTATTGGATTTTGGAACAAAGCTTTGAACAAAAAGTTTTTTTGCCACATTTGAGTTGTTTGAAATGAATTGCTAAAATTGTTTAAAAAATGTTTTATCCAGTAGCCACTTAAACTGAGCCTGTTGGTTCTGCCGCTGAGGTTATTGATCCAGTTTCATGGTGAAACCAGTAGAAACTAAACTTGCATGATCTGGACATTATGATGGAAAGGAAATTGTATCAGTTCATTGCAACCCATAAAAGAAAACTATTTGTTTGTACATGAAAATAAAATAATGTTGAGGAGTTTATGGATAAATGCAATTTTGCTGATGTGGAAAATGTCTTTTAATGTTTTATTGATGCATTAAATTAATTTGACAAAGCTTATTTGCTTCTGCAAGATATGTTGAGTGGTGTTGAAGGGAACATGACCATGGCAACTATTATGAACCAAGAAAGAATATTACCCACTTTTATCTATTAGACGCTTCTCGAACTCGATGGACTTCAAAAAATTAATTTGAACTGCAAAGTAACTGCAGTAGTTAATTACAAGAAGTAATCCCCTTGTTTTTGAACTCATTGCATTTTTCTATATTATAGCTCCACTAAGATGTAAATGTAGATGCAATATCTAGTAGCAGTAGTTGTGCATGTGTTGCCTTCATCATTGCTCACAGAATGCTGCCTTAAGGATGCTGGTGGATGGACATTTTTGGCTGATGATTTATTCTTAGTTGAGCATTGAAATTGTTGCTGAGGTGTTTATAAAGTCCAGCTGCTGTATCGTGTCTGATCCATATAGCTTGATTGGACACACTAGGCGCATTAAAAACTACAACACAGAAATCATACTGCAAAATGAAGTCCTCAGAGGTCTGAGGGTTCATTACTTAGTGGATATAGATGTACATTGACAGATTATGACTGAGTATTATTCTTAGAAGAACGTTTTTTTTTTGGGGCATACTGCTAATTAAGGAGGCAGAAGGCACAATTATTTACTGCTAGTGCTTTGATTAGTGGTAGTACCAACAATATTATGACAATGATGCATATAATTACTTTATTATATATTACAGCAGATACAATGGCAAACTGAGGGGGTAGTAAAGCATGGGTAATCTATTACTTATCCCAGTGTGACTCTGGGATAATGAAATCAGGACTTTGATCAGATGGTTCATACAGTCTGTTACAGAAATTCTTTTTTTGGTTAAAGATAAAATATATAGACACATTTTTTCAGAAATTCTTCTAATTCTTTGAGTTCTTGTCTTTTATTAATCCATCCATATTATCCATTAATCTTTGTGTGAACACTTTGGTGAAGGTCATTTTCTGTTATAGATTGATTGTGCACCTTTGTTACAAAGTAACGTTTAGAAACACATGGCTTACACAGTGCATGTTGAATACTTGATTCATATAAACTGTTACCAATATGCCTTTATCATTTTCAGCCTGCTTTTATCAAATGTAATAGCACATTTTTACAGTGAGTAAATCATATTCATTTTAAAGTCATAGGTGCCAATACAATAAATAAAAACACTATGTACTCAGCACTGTGTTCATGTACGTGTACGTATGCCAGAGGCATTTTGATTTTTGCGGAAGTAAATTCAATTTTATTTGTATAACTATGCTATAGAAATGCATCTTTCATACAAAGACCAGGGAAAATGAGAGTTCACAATGTCACAAAAATGAAGGAAGGGAGAGAAATCTGAAAGTCATGATGCAATCTAAACACATTTTACAGTTTTAAAAACAAAAAGGCAAAAAAGGAAGAAATGGAAATAAGTAGATCTCATTTAAAACCAGATGTAAGCAGGAAGCGTCTGGAATGCTTTACTGCTAAAGTTAATCTGTATCTGTATCTGGTTTAAGTTCCTTTAAACATTTGTAAATAATAAACTAAAGTTTAATTATGAACATTATGATCTTAGTCATAACTAAAGCATAGATTTATAAATGTGCTGTGCTTTATGTCTTTAGCTGTCATCTGAAATACAACGGGCAGCACGGTGGCTTAGTGGTTAGCATGTTCGCCTCTCAGCACTAGGGATTCCCGGTTCGAATCCCAATCTGGATGGAGTTTTCATGATCTCCCCGTGTCCGTGTTGGTTTCCTCCGGCTTCTCCGGTTTCCTTCCACAATCGAAACACATGGATCAAGGTCAATCAAATTCTCCAAATTACCCCATATAGAGTGTGTTTGTGTGTGTGTCTGTGTGAGTGAGATATTATTTTCAGCTAAATGACTGTAAATAAATGGCATAGTATTAAAAAAGTAGGAATTATGTCTAACCATACCTCAGATGTCACATAACCTCCACAGTCAATAACATACCAGGTGGCATGCAACTTTTTATTTTTATTTTATTTTTTTCTTTTTAAACACAGCCAGCAAGTTTGACTTATTTACAAGTTTGACACAGTACAGTCAATCGGTAACAGCACAGCTTATGGTCCTCTGCTGCCATTGAACATCCAAGAGGCAAATCAATGTGCACTGCTGCCCCCTGCACCCATGTGACCCACAAGATACAATGTTAAAATATTAAAATATCAAAGATGCAAATCATCTAAACTAGTCCAAAGGGCAGCAAGTGCAGACCACAGAAAAAGGTCTGAGTAAATATATTGTGAGGGTCAACTAACTTGGAAAATATGGATACACCTTTTGAGAGTTCTTAATTCAATGTCCCAGCACTGAAAACATTATGCTATTCAATTTTGGCTTTCTAAACACATGGAAATACTTGCGCAGCCTAAAGATTTAAAAAATAAAAATCCATTTAATCACATGGTACACAAAATATGTAACAGATAGCTATTTATACATAGCATTTATGACCTCCCACTTTCTGTTAGTCTCCTCTTTTTTGCGGCATTAGCAGTTTCTGCACTTCAGGAAACAGGCTTTATGCAAAATTTTGGAATGTGTATGAGAATCTTTATCTAGAAGAACAAGTCTATAATTAGACAAGTCATTGTTATTCACAGTCATTTTCTTCTAATAATGCAATAATTAATTACTTTACAATGGACAGTGCTTCACAGAGCTACATCCAGTGCTTGGTGATGTCGGGCAGCTGCTTGGCCATGAAAACCTGCTATTCAGCTCTGTGCATACCAAAGGAAGGTTCAGAATCTTTAGTTAGTACGGAGCCTCTAAAGGGACATGAGCAAGGGTCAGCTCCGTAAGTCAGTCAGTCTGTCATAAGTGTTTTTTTATTTTTGTTTTTTTTTCTATTCGCTATCTGATTCAAAAGTCGGCAACCTGCTCCCATAATTGTATGTAGTCTGACACTTTTTGGATGAGTTGCTTTGAATAGTAAACACTTCTACTTTTTAATAATGATATTTATAGTTGATCCTCGAGTATATAGGAGAGATGATATTTCATTAACTGACATCATGACATTGGAAAGGCAGACTGTCTAGTAATATGACTGAATAATGTACTGGAAATCAGTGGTTAAGAAGTTTGTCCTACTTTATTAGCTGTTAAGCCATAAAGAGGCTATCATGTTCCAGTAGTTGTCAATAATTGTAACATCACTGCAGAGTTTGCTTACGTAGCATCTACATGGGATTTGTGTATCCATTTTTTGATGAGCTTGAATATATCTATAATATGAATAATATCTTCTTTTAGCAGGGTTGGAGAAACAAGGCGAGCTGAAAACAATGACAGATGATGACAGTGATAACGATAATTAAAACGAATATCTGCGCCTTAAAAATGTCTTGTGAATAAAAAGTAATGATGAAAGGAAAAAATGGTGCATCAGATCTGGAGATAAAAAAGCTGTCACATCTTGAGATGATGCTCCATCAGTGGGCGAGAGTGATGTCTTTTCTGTCACAACATTACTTCGTGAATGTAAACGTAAGACAGGTTGCCGCATGACAAGAATTACTTCATATCTTGATAATCTCCTTAATTATCTCTCAATATGGTAATTACGCAAATCTGTTAAACTGTAATATGACTGCTCTGCGCAAAGACCAGTGATTTTCCCCGGTGTTATTTATGGCCTGTTATTAAGGGTCACACTAAAAATGCCTGATAAACTAGAAGAAAGAAAGGGGAGATGACGAGAGCATGAAGCTCCTGATTATGATGGATCCAGACCCAATTCTTCTACAGCATTTAATTTGCATATCCTGACTGAAAAGCACTAAATGAAAAATCATTTAACAGCTCATGACTTCCGAGTATCTTTTATTCAGCAATGCTTCAGGCAAAGTCCAGTGCTGTCATGTGACTTTAAACTAATGTAGGCACGAGAAGCTTCCATAATGAGCCACTGAAACGCTTTCAAACTGGTACCTAAGCCGCTACCTGCCCACAGAGGCTCCTAACGGAGACGTGCGGCATTTTCTTAAAGGTATACGTTCATTCATAACAAGCTCACAATTTGTTGACTGAACTGTATGATATTGATGTGAAACTGCCTTGACACTGGAGGAAGACAGCTTTATCCTCAGTGAATACTGAATGCTGTTACATTTTATTCCAGGATGAAAAAAGGCAAAAGAAACACCTCTGGCTGCTTTACATCCATATCCAATTTATTATACAATACAATAATTTTGTAATGATTGTTTGAATACACAAATACAATTGTCTTAAAGAGCATATTAAAATTGGTCCATGTGCATCTAGAACTCTTTAGCCTTATGTTAAGTAAATAAAACACTTATAAACATATTTACCTTAATCTACTTAAAATAAAAACAAATGCATTTCTGATCATTAATATTTTTTATTAAAAGCTAATGTTTTTTTTTTATAACCTTGCTGTAAGAATGTTTATCAGAGTTTTAACTGGTCAGTAAAAGGTGTTTTTCAGATCAGATCTGATGGACTGTTTTAAAGTTGACTGCAGGGTAAATCATGAATTTTATATTAATGCCTTTGTTCTTTTACATTATTCATGATCTCTGTAGGATAAACTCATCCACTTCATTTTCCATATAACCTGGATGTGTGATTTCAGCACAGCATCTGATTTCCAGTATACTGGTGCTATTTTATGCTTGTTCTACTCTCCGCTCTATAGTGATAAGGGGTGTGTGTTTGTTGATAGTACAATGTCTCAGCTCCAAAAGCGCAGATGTGACACTGCCGCATTGTGCACATGTGTATCTGCTCGCACTGATCACCAAAGCAGAAAGTTTTTTTTCATACTTCTTTGATGCTAAATGTAAATGTACAATATTAAATGTAAACTGTTAGTGCAAATAGCTAAAATTACTAATGCTACATTCTTAAACAATGTAGGCTTTATTTTTAGTTTGTGGTAATGATGTGACTTGCTGCTGTAAGAATAGGAAATAAAAAGTATGCAAATATGTTATATAGTCTGTAAAAGTACAAAGTGCATCTTTGCTAAATGGAGCCGGAAAGGAAGGACAATGGGTTTATTAATAAAATAATGTAATGTTTTTTTTATGCTTCATTATTATATATTAAATAGAGATGATGATGATAATGATGATGATAATAATAATAATAATCAGGTATTATTTTATAACTTAAATTAACTTTCCTTATTAAAATAAATGTATTTTATATACTGGAGGATATAAGAGGATCCTCTGCATTGTATTGATACAAGTGTATTTACCATTTCAACAATCACCCATAAACTTTTACGTTTTTAAAAGGTACAATTGATTTTGTATTTGAATAAAATACTACTACACTTAATGACATCATTATTGTTTTAAAATAATGTTATCACTATAGATCACTGTTCTATTATTACTATAACTATTAATATGTATTTAATGTTATGTTAATAGTATTGCTTTAATAGAATGTACTGTAGCTCAAAATAATTATCATTTCAACATTAAAATAATAATAATAGTTTATTGTGTTATGTTTAATTTATATAATAGTAAAAGAATGCATTATTTATACATAAATGAAAATGTCTGTTTGATCTGCACTGATTTGATTTAAGCTTTATTCCCAGCTAAGACAAAAAAACAGCCGATGTAATATATCCATCGAGGACATTCAGAGACATTATATATTCTGATTTTAGCTGCAATAATGATTCAAAATAAAGTTTTACACTTTCATTTTATGTTTGTGCAATAGTTTACAGACCACTACTTAAATGTCATGTTGTGTTGTAATTGTCAGTAATTTAACTTGATCCAATCTGTTTCTTTTTAAATAATTTTTAATAGATTACTGTTTAAAGTTGAGTTTAAAGTCCTGAAATGTGTTAAGTGCAGTAAATAACTTCTCGATGTGCATTGTGAATAACTTCTGTGGATTAGGAAATCAACGAAACATTGGATTTTTACTTGGAAGTCACTAATAAAGATACATGTTTGTGCCAAAAAAGATGATCTGAATGTTTGTATTGCACATCAGAAAATCATGCAGAAGAAAATCTTTAATCGTAAAGTGTTGACAGACATCATGATAATGTTAGTAATGATGTATTATGTAACCTTCACTTCTGCACTTAACTTTAGACATCCTGAGTGAATGCACTCAGCCAGGATTTGATGCCCCATTTGCAGACTGAGGGTGTTTTAAGCAGTGATTTTTATAGGTATAAAAATAAAACCATAAAAAAACTTCATCTTCCTCTTCTTTTCCCCTTCCCTGTCTCCTCTGTCTTCTTCTTCTTCTTCTTCTTCTTCATTGTCATGTTGCTTTTAGTAAATATGAATAATATAAAGAATACTACATTG
The DNA here is from genome assembly GCA_019802435.1 of Corydoras maculifer. Classification (NCBI taxonomy): domain Eukaryota; kingdom Metazoa; phylum Chordata; class Actinopteri; order Siluriformes; family Callichthyidae; genus Corydoras; species Corydoras maculifer. Next base: position 936,617 of record JAFMOD010000204.1, read on the forward strand.
GATAGGATAACATTGTTTCTTTAACAATAAAAATGCTTTTAATATTATTGTGTTTTTAGTAAATACTTATACTACTATATGTGTATCGCCTATGTAAGTGAAGTGTTATATAGCAAACCGTTTGATCAGAACATGCAAAATACAAGATAAACAGACTGCTGTTTAATAAGATTATAGTTGAAAATATTGTAATTGTGAGGGAATCATTGAATCTTCGAGCAGCTGATCATGTTTTATGATACTGAAGCACTTATAGACATCCAAATTATTCTGTGAAGATGCTTACACAGATCATCTGAGCTCACTTCCTTTTTTTATTGACAGCGTTAGGTATTAATGGGCCAGCACTTAGACAGAGGAGAAGGGACGCTGTCAGTCATAAGGTGTACTAACCTCCATAAAGGACTTTTTGAATTACTCTTAACAGGGACGTTGGGATAATTGGCGAAGATGGATTTGTGCCCTGATAAATATTTAAGCACATTGGCTTTGTTTATTGATTGAGTCAGTAATTTCCACACATGAGACTGGAGCGCTAATGAAGGAGGTTCCAGCCTGTCCAGACTCTCCCCGCCACATCACACTCACGCCTGTGAATTATGCCGTAATAAATTAACAACTTCTGAGAGGACTCTTCCTGCCAGTGAAGAAGCCACTCTAAGCCACTTTTGGCTTCGTTTCATGTGCAGAGAGCAAAGTGAAGTGAGTGAGGACAGTATCGTTTCAAAGTTGGCAACGAGGCTATGCTGTATCGCCTCTTAAGTGTTTTTAAAAAAACTAACAAAATATGTGCTTTGTACATAATTAAGCAGTGAATCTGTAATAGTTGTAGCCTCTTTGAATCCTTCCATTGCCATGATCTGAAAAACCTTGGAACTTCAGGCCCAGGAAACCAGCTTGCTTTGCTGTTAATCACGGCCATTTCTGCTACATCCTTAGACGCCAAACGAATATTTAAGCCCTCCGTGCCGTTCCAAGTTTTAAGCGTGGGGCTTGAAACTTTCCTCCTGGATTCCAGTGTGCCCGGAGGAGAGCACAGGAAAAAGAAGTACACAGGCGTGCTAATTAAAGTAGAGCTGCTCCCTTTTTCTCCCTCCAGCCTGGCGCCTTGTGCCATCATCATAATGAGAACATCACATTTATTTCCCAATACCTAAATATCTCCTTAAGTGATCAATATGATGCATCATCATAAATCACATCGTGTTGGATCGTTTTTAGTCCAAAAGTCAATACCAACCATGCGATCCCGCTAATGCTAGATACCGCATGTTGTTCTGCAGAAAAACAAAAGTAAACGACAAGTGTGTGCTGCCTTTCAGCCTCTTAAGAAGTCAAGGCAATGAGAGCCAGAGCTTTAAAAGCTCAAAATCCTTAGTCATATGCCAAAAGGCATAAGTGGCAAAGTTCTGTCATAGCCATGGTTCTAAAAGCAAGCTTTTTAATGGTTGTACAGTTAGCCTGGTCATTTGTGAAGTAATATGAAGCGTGGCTAAACACAATCAACATGGTCTTTTTTTCAATGCAGCATTAATACTGTAACTTCACAGGATGTAAATAGAAGATCTGTTCAAATAATGGAAAATCTTAATACATTCCTTTATATTTGTCCATACTTGAAAACTTTATGTGCAGATACAACTACTTCTTCTTCTTTTATGTTACCCTGTACAATTGTATTTTTTTGAAATATAAATGTGTGTATGTATATATACTATATATATATATATATATATATACATACACACACATTTATATAAGTCTTAAATATAGATATAGTTTTGATTATATTGGTGTAGTGGTTAGCTGGCCTACCTTCACTCCAGGTTCGAGTCCCGATTAGATTCCATGTTTTCCCCCATATGTATTGGCTGCTCTAAATTGCCCCTATACAGTGTGCCTTCTACTCATACCATCTTAGAGATTTAAGCAGTCAAGATAACGAGATGACATTTTTATATAATTAAAATTTCATTTTATTAAATTAATTAAGATTTTTTTTTGGTCTCAGAATTAAACGGGTGTTTAATCTAATAAAGAACATGCATCCGAAGCTAAACAGAAACTAAATCTGTTTATGTTTAGTCATCAACCATCCTTCTGGTGCTCAGACACAATAAGTTCATTTCAAGATCATCACTATAGCACTGTCCTAAAGCAGCATTCTATATTAATTTAGGCAAATATTTATTTTCTTTACTATTTAAACCTAGAAAACAATTTTAGCATAAGCTTTTAATAATGTATATGTTTTTAATCCCATGGAGATGTTTATTCTGTGTATAGCAGTTTTTTGTTTTGTTTAGTTTTTTTTATTAGCAAAAAAAAATATATATATAAATATATATATATAAAAAAATATATTCAAAACTTCTGCTCTCTCGTTATTTAATACTGAATCTTACTTAAAAATGATGGGGCAAAGTGTTGATTCTGAAACATTTCTGATGTTAAACCATGCATTTTTTTTCTCTCTCTCTCACATCTGCTGGACAGTGAAACTGGATTTATGGTAATTGATCCCTAGAAAGGCATAAACATTGTAGATTAGTGTCAGTTTACAAAATGAAATAAAGAATATCGGTCTCTCGCCTTCTTTCTCTGTGTATGTGTGTGTGTGTGTGTGTGTGTGTGTGTGTGTGTGTCCCATGAGTAGCGTGCTAAATAACAAGCTCCGTTTGACAGTTTGGGATGTTGAGAGTTGACAGGCAGCTCACTCCTGGTCTAAGATATGTGTGTGCGGGTGTGTGTGTCTGGGTGGAGGGTCGGGTAAGAAGGTGGGTGGAGGGTGGTGATGGAGGAGGACAGGGGATAGAATCATGTGTGTTTTGACTAATAGGAAAGCAGTTCTCAACGTTTGCAGAAGCCGAAGCAGACAGTTGAACTCTCTGGGCAGTTAGCTTCAGTAGCCTTTCAAAGATTTCCTGTCAGATAGCATCTATAAAGGCTGAAAGGTTTTCAATAGTAAAGATACCTGCCTGAATGCATTTCCTTCATGAGCGGTTCAGGATTTGGGCAGGGGGCTTTCTGAACTTTGACCGTTTCATTTGAATAGAAAAAAACCCTGCACGTTTAGTGATACTGTTCAAATTTATCTGTTTGCACTTTAAACCAGGTAATTAAACTAAATCATGAGTACTGAAAATTTTGAATTGTGCTTATATACAAATTCTTTAGATAGATACAATGACTGCTGCTAGCATGCACGTCAGCTTAAATTAGCAAGCAAGTCAGCATGCTCATGGAATTCAGTCAGACTGGTCCAGATGTTGGAACTGATACTGTTTATCTGTTGGTAAAAGCCTAATTAGAAAACTGACAAATAATGTATTGGGGTTTATTTAGGCATGTGTAATTATGATCATAAACATTTTTTATTGCTATGATGGTAGTATGTGCAGATATGTGGAACTAATTTAAATATGACAACTATCAATAAATATTCAGTAGAGCTTCATAAAATGATTATTAATTGAGTTTTAAAAAAAAGATTTCACAGTGTAGTTTTCATCCTCTGTTCTTGGCTGGTTTTAATAAGTTTAAAAAAGGAATCACTGGCCCATTTTCTTTACTGGATTTTATTGCTTCAATAGCATTTTTTTTTCACATTTCAAAAATTGGAGGCAGTTCTGGCAGGCGAAATTTATGTTCACATACCTTAGATACTGTAATGTAAATTGGATTGTACTAAGAATTTAATTTATTTATTTTAAATGCTGCAGTATTTAATATTTCAGGACGCGTGCACATCTTGCATACTGTCAAATTATACCTTTCATGCAAACGTGACCGCTACAACCATATTCAGACCATATTTCAGGTGCCATGCTACTCTTACTTCTGTACCAATGTTTTCCTCAGAGATCGTGTGCACCTTGATTTTAAAAAAAGATTTAAAATAAGCAAAAGTTAAAGCCTGTTCTGGACAGGCAGCTGTGTCGACTGCACTGAGACATTAGTGGCTAGAATGAGTGCTGCCCACTGAATTGGTTCTGGAGCTCTGAATTCACAGATGGACAGTGACATGGATGACCTTCAGTACACCTCCCAGTTGGAAAAGTAGCAGGGAGGGGGGGGGGGGTAACGCAAGGGTTATGACGTACCGGACATGTGGTGTTCAAACACAACCTCCAAAAGGCTGGTGATAAAAAAGGTTTTAATGCAGAAGACACCGGGGAACGAACACACATGCACAAATGACAGAACTGACCTAAATCACAAATACAAAAGTCAAATAAATAGTAATTATACCATTGTGCTGCAGGCTTTTATGACTGGCCAGCTGATGTGTAATGTGTTTGTTGGGTAACCAAGCAGTGCACAAAACACAACTTTGTTTATATCTTTAAATGCCATTGATTAGTAGAAAAAAAACATGTTATCCTGTAATGCATTTTAGCTTTATTGATAGTCTTATTTTTCTACTTTTGTTTTACTGTCATTTTCATGATGAAGTATTTAAATGTTTTCATTTTTGGTTTATTTCTTTATTATGTATTTGAATTTGCAATTTAGCGGCACAGTGGCTTAGTGATTAGCACATTCGCCTCTCAGCACTAGGGATTCCCAGTTCGAATCCCCATCTGGGTGGAGTTTCCATGTTCTCCCCGTGTCTGCGTGGGTTTCTTCCGGGTTCTCCGGTTTGCACCCACAGTCCAAAAACATGGATTAAGTCAATTGAGTTCTCCAAATTGCACCATGTACAGTGTGTTTGTGTGCATGTCCGTGTGAGTGAGTGTGTACCCAGCGATAGATTGGCGCCCTGTCCTGGGTGTATCTGCCCAGCGCCCAAAACTTTCTCCCCTGGATGGACATGGGGAACCCCCCCGCGACCCTAATATAGGATAAAGCGGTAGATAATGAATGAATGAATTTGCAATTTAAATTAAGTTTGCAAAAAAAAACTCTGCATATGAAAACCTGCTAGTGAGGGTAGGACAGAAAAAACGATGGAAAGGCCAAAACAGAGAGGGAGAGACAGCGACAAGGATGAAGTCAGACAGAGAAGATTAACCAAACATTACAGATGATGCATACAGTGGATGCCTGTCAGCTCTAACTATAACAGTGTGAGAAAGGAACATCTTCATGGGATTCTGACAATAAATTATACAAAAAATATCTTTATACTGTTACAGTGAGAAAAATGGGTGACCTTTATGGTAATTGTAATGTAGTTCCAAGCTCCATCATCCATTCTGAACCAACAGGTTTTCAACACCCAGTAACTCACACGCATTGGAAACCTGCTGTTTGAAGTCCTTAAATACATATGATGTAATTAAATATTATTCACTCTGACAATTCAGAATAGCCACTTTCATAAGAACTGCAGCAGCTGGTCCAATGCATTGTGGATACAGTGCTGTCATAGCTCAGTGATTAGGGTGTTGGGCTATCAATCAGAAAGTTGTGGGTTTAAATCCCAGGTCCACTGAGGTAAAAAATTGTGGGTCCTTGTGCAAGGCCCTTAACCCTCTTTGCTTCAGGAGTGCTGTATGTCACACCCTTCATTTGGACCCCATACTAAGTCGCTTTGGATAAAAGCGTCAGCTAAATGAGCTAATGTAATGTAATGGATGCAGAAAATAAGACCATTCAGAGTAATAATAAACTTTTTTTAAAGGTGTTAAATTTGTTGATACAAATGATAAAATATGGTATAAATGGGACTATGTAATTCATGTATATTTAAGTTTAACACACTATTTCAATATGGATAAATTAGCTGTTGTCAAAAAATGAAAATGTTATTTGAAAATGAAATAAATATAATATATATCTATATCCATCCATCCCTCCATTCCTTCCTCCCAATAACATGAACAAATGGTGACAGAATAGATTAAAATTGTTGTGCATATATGCATAATATGGATGAGTTTAACATGTTAAAATGGATGCACATACAATAAAAAGGATCTCAGTGCAAAAGGTTTTAATGACATAAAAAACCATGGAACAAACGAAACGCCAACAAGGGAACACATAAAGACAAATACAGCAGAAAATAATTAACAAAACAATAATGGATAAATTAACACAGACAAGCACAGACAAATACAAAGACCTGGACTACAAATGATAAAAACTTTACAGCAAGGTGTATAACATACTGTAGTTGAATTAGTCTTTGCCGATATGCTTGAACATGTAACCGTTTCATTTCAGCTAACTCTGAAAGATTGCACCACTGTCCAAATACTATTTAAAATTATTAAACATGCCCTAAAAGATGCTATAATATTGTAATTCTGCAGACTCCCTTTATAAAAATGTTATGACAAGTGACAGATCTGTTCCTGGTGGATTGTCATGGAGGACCTTGCCTCAGGGAAAATCTAAACATTTGTCCACCAGGCCCTGCAGTAATTTTCTTCTTTTCCCCTTTTGCTCTTTTTTTTGTTTTTGCAGTCTCTCACTCATTTTTTTCCCCCCTGAAGACTGGTGAAAGCGTAGGAATGGAGGTTTTCGCTGCGAAGTCGGATTACTGCAGGATTTCCAGCAGGCTCTACCTCACTACTAAATTGGGCTTCTATCTGAAGCTGGCTTACAGCACAGACATTATCGAACTAAAAGGTCTAGCGATAGTTTTAGCGCGTTTATTTATACTAACAAGGGATTTCCCACCACAAGCCTTTTTTGTTGAACTCATCCCTGAATAAGTGATAAATGCTCACATAAGGGTTGGTTGGATCATCAGCATTAAACAAGTTTACTTGGAATTATGCACCCTGTTGCAAATTCCTTATAAAATGGTGTCGAGGTTTTTGAATGGTATAATGGCCTGAACCTTAGCACAATACCACGAGAAACTCGTGTTTTAAGTATGTCTGCCATTAAATATCCCTGATTTTGATCTGCAGTTAAATCAAATTCAATGTGAAAAAAAAACACTTTTTTTCCCCCTATGCTTTTTCCATACTGTTTCAGCTGGTTCATAAACAATGTTAATGGGAGTTCAGGTGTCATCTTTGTAGCATCACAGCAGTTGCAAATAATGAGGACAGTGATGGTAATATCACACTCATAGCAAAACACACCGATATGCCGAAATCAAGCTATGTGGTATGCAATTCACTAAAGTTCACATGTTGTGAGGTATTTAGAACTATGATTTATCTATTGTGATTTCTTTTGTCTAGTTAGATTGGACCTGGAAATGCACACATATACACGTTTTACACTGCCATACACATTACAATGTTTGAAGACTGTTCTGTAAAAATGGTTTTAGACAAATGCACAAAGTAATAATTATACTAAATACTGTACAGACACAAGCGTCTCCTACAGGACAAATCTCACCTTCAGAAACCTTTTTTTAATGTAGGCTAATAAAATACTATTTTATTCAAAGCAAACTGATTTGGATGGAAATACCTTCAAGAAACCACCTGACATTTACTAGACATGATCATATCAAGCCTGATAAGTAAAGCAGACCGGTAAGGCAAAATATTAGCGTGGCCTAAACATTGGAAGATGTGTACATGTGGTAAATAAGCAGTGGAAAAAAGTAAAAACAGTAAATAAATATGCTTGCAAAACATGAATTGACAGTGTTATTTTATTTAGTAGATTTACAGTGTATAAAATAAATATCAATTTGATTTAACTGGGAATGTTCAAAATGCTTGTTAACTGAACATGTTTTCTAATCCAGACAAATATTTTGTGTATTAGTAATTGAATTGGTGACATTTACATCCTGGTTATGGCTGATTTTCAGCTGGTGTGTGGTCTCTGGAATCAGGGATAAAGCAATTGAGCTTTGTCTAGCTCGTGGGCAGTGCAGTCGTCACTGCTCCTGGGAACATTCGTCTTCCAATAGTCTTTTATGGGCCTGGTTTGTAAAAGCCGAAAACGCACCATATGTTTGGAGTTTAGTGCAAAGCTTCCTCGGGAAGGAGGGGGACATAATTCAACCTGTCACATCTGTGCACAGGCTGCTCCACTAGAATTTATCACTGATTCAAATGGTTTGTGAACTCCTCAAATTTCAACTGGGGGGGGGGGGGGGCCCCCCCCCCCCCCCCCCCCCCCCCCCCCCCCCCCCCCCCCCCCCCCCCCCCCCCCCCCCCCCCCCCCCCCCCCCCCCCCCCCCCCCCCCCCCCCCCCCCGAAGTGAAGTAAAGAAGTCTTTGTTTTTGATTACTTTTTCAGAAAAACGGCGACATCATGGTTTAAAATTTACAATATTGTTTGAAATTAAAGGTCAGACTGAATTGGTGATAGATTTTTTTCAAGATATTATGAATTTTCATTTGCTTTCAGTTATGGTCACTTCATCTTTCTTGTTAATATGTTCTAACAGTGCCAGGTTTTAAACTAGGAGAAACAATTATCAACAGGTCACTTCACAGCAAAATCATGGTCCACCTTGAGCAGACCACTCTTGGTTACAAGATGTGGACCATATGCTCCAGATTAGGACCATGCATTTGCCAAAATGGCTAACAAATATGTAGCATATATGATGTGGATTATATGCGTTTTACTTATGTGTTGGTCACTTATGGCTTAAATATACTTAAATACATCCACCTTCGTATTTTAATTAAATCAATTACTAATTCTACAAGTTATTAAGATAAAATTAGAGGTCCTACTGGACACTCTAGTGTCTACTGGTTCGAACTACCAGCACCTCTTAAACTGTGTTTAAAATAAGATCCTTGTATTAAATCCAAGAAAGTTTTGCTTTCAGTATTTTTATATTTTTTATAAGCTCTGATGCAGCCAGACTAAATCCTGGGATAAAGTACCAGTGCTGTGCTAATAATTAAATCTGTGATAAGTGTTAATCCCATAACTGACGTGCAAATTTGAAACTTATGAACAAATCAAGTAATTGCAAACACATTGAGATTTAGCCTTACATGAGCCTGGGATTTAAACACAACACCACGTTCTAAAAGCCACGTTCTTTAATTTGTGATTTAATGGCCAAAATGGGAGATGGCTGAAATTCTGTTCATTGATGATTATTAATAATTTGAAAGCTGAATACAGTAGCAGCAAAACACAATGCGAGTATAATTATAAAAGGTAAAGTGAATTGTGGTAAAAAATAAAAAAAAAAACTAAACAATAAGAAATGTAATAAAAATTACTTTATCATTTAAAGGACTTTTAGCAGCCACTTGTCCTTGACATCACACGATTTGATGGAACATTCTTATCTTTGGCATAGTGCTGAAGTTTATTAAAAGTGGCATGTCAAGCACATGTGCTCAAGATACTTGTTCAAGACACTGATTTTTAACTGTAAGGAAATATTTTTGTAGAATTATTTTGTAAGATATACAAATGAAAGGAATCATGTTGCAGCAATTATTTCACAAGACATCTTCATGTAAAGGTCAGTTTATTTTAATAAAGGCAGCAGAGTGCAGTGTGGCTAAAATTGAGACATCCCCCCCCATTTTCATATCCATGCCAAGAAAAAGTTTAACAAAAGAAGTAATAATTATAAACTTTAAAAAAAGTTCAGTGGCCTTCAACCCACAACAGATAGGCAAACATAGATAAAATAGAATTATATATAAGTTGGCACAGGGTAACTGTCAGACAGCAAACAGGGCTTCCACTGCATTTTAATGCTCTGTGCAGTTCTGGATCTTTATCCAGTTGGTTAGTGGTTCACATTAGAGCAAGACAATAAGCTGAACTCATTCTAGGTTCTGTCATAACTACTTTAGAAGAACAAGAACAATGTAGTAGGCTTCAAAGACTAAAATGTCGTGCAAGTGCAGCACATTAGGTAACTTCTGTAACAATTTTAGGAATAACTTTCTGAACAACATCTAAATTCATCGTACAATAATACCTCTATTGTATTCAGCTGGTATTTCTGTAAAAAATAGACCTTTGAGACCAATATCTACATTAGCTTTTGCCAAATTTTCAGGATATTCATTATGTACCCAAACCTTTGTTATTTATGCTAAAGTATTATCTTAACAAGTATACAATCAGGCGGCACGGTGGCTTAGTGGTTAGCACGTTCGCCTCTCAGCGCTAGGGATTCCCGGTTCGAATCCCCATCTGGGTGGAGTTTCCATGTTCTCCCCGTGTCTGCGTGGGTTTTCTCCGGGTTCTCCGGTTTCCTCCCACAGTCCAAAAACATGGATCAAGTTCATTGAATTCTCAAAATTGCCCCATAAAGAGTGTGTCTGTGTGAGTGAGTGTGTGCCCAGCGATGGATTGGCGCCCTGTCCTGGGTTTATCTGCCCAGCGCCCGACACGTTCTCCCCTGGATGGGCATGGGGAACCCCCCCGCGACCCTAATAGAGGATAAGCGGGAGATAATGAATGAATGAATAATTTTACAATCACATAAAAATAGTAGCTAAACACTATGTTGATTATACAGTATTCTGTGTGTATACATTTAAATAACTGATAATTAATATATAATTGATAAAGTAAAACAGCATGCAGCCCAGACTTTTTAATGGTTTTATAATATTTAATATTTAATAGTGATAGGGAGAATACATTTTTCAAAAAAGACCTGTCACAATAATTAGAAGTGCATCAGAGGGAATATGTACTGAAATTAAACACTGTTGCTGACCTATAGAATGTGGCTTTTCTTTTTTAATGTTGTTTACTGCAATAGAGGTCAGGTCTCTGCAGACCACCAGACATCTTTTACAATAAATTTGGTGAATCAAAGCTTTACTGAGCTACTGTGTTTACAAGTCATAGTCACAAACTGCACAGTTCTAGACCAATGAACAGAAGGCTGAGAGTTGAAGTCCAACCTATGACAAGCTACTGCTCTTGACCTGTCAAGCAAAGATCATAAGTCTAAGCTAAAATGTAGCAATGCCATTGTATAAATCTTTTCCATAATTACATTCAGGGTCACTCTATACCATAATGGCGACTGGAGCCTTTAAACAGCAATTCAGTAATTATACTATCTCTAAATACATCTTGAGTAATTAATTAAGTTTTGATTCTTGTCTCAGATTACGGTTAAGTACGGTTAAGTACGGTTCATCCAAAAGCATTGCTTTTTTTTTGCTTTAGGACCTTTTTTGTTTAAGATTTGCAGCTTAAAGGAATAGAATTAATATATAAATGGATCATTTTGTTCTTTTAATCTTCTTTGTACGGTATCAGTTTTTTTGATCCGTAGTGCTTAGGCATTTTAAGGGTATCTCATCATTCTGTAGAGATGTTGGTCAATGCAGACAGGACAGTTTTTAGCGGTTCCAGCCAAATTAGCTGAATGCACGAACATGCTCGTTGTAACCAATAGCCACTCTTTCATCCTAGATATGGGGATTAACAGGAAGGACAAGTGAACTGAGGAAAACTCACTGTTATGTTAATGAAACCAATCCATAATCATACAACTCTTTCATCCCCCATATAGTATTGCCCGGCTAATATATCGGTAAACAGCTATCATGCAGTGTGTGTGTTTGTGTTTGCTTGTTTGCGTGTGTGTGTGTGTGTGTTTGTCCGTCCTTGTAAAGCATTTTATTATTATTTTTTTATTTATTTTTGTGTGTGCTGATAAACCTCTTTCTCATTGTCCCAAATGTTGTTTTTACTGCTAGTCTAGACTGGTCCCATCTCTCAGGCTATTAAAATGACACTTGAGCTTGACTTTGACATAATACTATGAATTAATATGGTTAAATGCAAGGCCAGCTGTCATCTTTGAATAGAGTAGAGATACTAAACCTGCTGCCCTATTTTTTATTACCTAATGATGCGTAGCCATCAATGTGAACTGTATGCTTGTAAAAATAAATAAATAAATGAAATATGTGAATATATGCTGGCTTTCGGTACTACTGTCCTCTATACATATGGCAAAAACTTTTTTTGATCAAAATTATATGAATGTGAACCCATTAATAGCTGAGCATTATTTTTAAGTTTATTTTAAAATTTTGAAGTAGCCATATTATTATTGCAGAAATAAAATAAATAAATAAATAAATCAATCAACTTATCTAAAAAAAGCCCAAATAAAAATGCTAGTTATTCCCACTTTTTAGATTGTAATGATTGTAATGTGTCTGATTTTGGCACCTAATTGAACTAAATTATGTGTTATACATAACATTTTATTTTATTTATAAGTTAGCGTCATGACACTAATTTATTTATTATATTTCATAGACTTAAAAATAAAATGTCATTGACCCATAGAAATATTAGTAAACACAATTTAAATTTAAATTTTTCCAAGTAAATTAATTTAGCAAAAACAATAAAAGTTAGGAAACTACAAACAACATTCCAATGATTCCTGCTAAATTATTGACATTAATTAAAAAAGAGCATTTCATCATAAGGGATTGTGAGACTGAGGACAAGTTGGAGAAGACTATAGACCACTCACTCTTATAAACATGAAACTAAGGCAATGACCCAAAGAATGAGCTCACCGTTACAATTGGCACAAGAGGATTTTTCTTCATCAGGTGGCTGAGCTCACTCTCGGTAATCATGAGGAACATGGTCATCTGGGAGAGACTTGTAGTAGAGTCTGTGTTCTGCACAGTGAGAGGAGCCAGTTGGGGTGGATTATTCATGTACTAAATTTGCACTGTTGTTACCGTCTGCTGGAGATTTACAGGCATGACCAAACCAAATATCCAGGATCCACCATAGGGATTTTATCTCTCAACTGGCCAAATCATATTGCCTGCAAAGCTGCAGTTTCATGCCCTCAACAGTTTTATGCGAGTTAATTTGTATATTAAAAAATTTTGTGATTATTGTGATTGTAGCACATGGCTTTGGTTTGGCATCAAGCAGCATACATTCTTTTTTTGTTTGGCCTTTGATTGGGCTCCTGAAGTTATTATTTTTTTGCTCCAACCATGTTGGCCATAATGCTTAAGGGTTGGTTATTTTACCATTCGTTCAATCTGTAAGTAGGCAGGTCACACTATTGTCCCTATTGATAGTAGAGGTAGAGTGTGCCATATGTTGCTTCCCATGTGATGAACCCAGAGATCCAGAGCAGCTCCAAGCAGTTAGGATGGACGTTGGATTCCCCTGGTGTTCATCAGAGATATTATTTTACTCCATGCATATTTAGGATGTGCAAGTACCCTGAGGAATTTTATATTGCTTTCATTGTGTTTTTTTTTTATAAAGTTTATACAAGTTATTTGTCTCTTGTGTGTTTTTTTTTTTTTTGTATCATGCGGTTGGGTCTGGTAACGGACACAATTATCATGCTGTGCACCATATTATCATTTTATGCTTGCTCAATAGGTATAACTGTGGTATTTTAGCAGGGTTCTGAGTTTTCCAGCAAGTTGCTTCAGACTTTCTTTATGAAGCAGAATGGCTATTTTTTTAGATTTTTTTATTTTTTATTTTTAATGGAGCTTCAGATTCCTCCAACATGAATCATGGATAAGCTTCAAGTCTCATGAAAAGTATATGTGTTTTCATGTTTGTGTCAACCCTGCCATGTTGACCAACCCTGGGTGCTTTTCTACATTTTACACAGTGAGTGAAGGAAAAAATTGTGCCCTTTCTTAATACCAAGGAATACCAGACTCCACTGCCCTAATTACTAATTTAAAAAATCCATTGAATCCGACTAGGATGTCTTTGCACTGTTGTAGGAAATCATGTATCCCAAAATGGACAGAACATGCAAACATCACATTGAAATGACTTTAGTCTTAGAAACTAGGAACTGAACATCTTTCCCTTCTCATCTCATCTTTCCTGTGACTGTACTCCAGTTACTGTAAAGCATTAAAAGGAATAAAAGGAAGAAACTTGTATCTAGGTTTTTCTCTGTTAGTTGTATTGTAAGCCTTATTCACTGTAAATGTAGTACTGAGAAACTTACACTGACAGCTTTTAATTGAGCAAGCTGCAAATAAACTTTTAATAGAGCATCTGTTCTATTTATGGGTTTCTGTCACTGTGCTTTTGCTGTATAGAACAGTAGTTAATAAAGACATCACAGGAAGAATATTTTGGTCTCTGCCAGCTCTGGTTTTTCATTTTACTCTATTTATGTTTATATATATATATATATATATATATATATATATATATATATATATATATATATATATATATATATATA
>JAFMOD010000204.1:955987-986223 GCA_019802435.1 Corydoras maculifer
TGGGCACACACTCACTCACACAGACACACTCTAAATTGGGCAATTTTGAGAATTCAATTAACTTGATCCATGTTTTTGGACTGTGGGAGGAAACCGGAGAACCCGGAGGAAACCCACGCAGACACGGGGAGAACATGGAAACTCCACCCAGATGGGGATTCGAACCGGGAATCCCTAGCGCTGAGAGGCGAATGTGCTAACCACTAAGCCACCGTGCCGCATATATATATATAAAATTTTAACAACTCAACATTTTTTGCATTACAATGCAACCAGATAAACTCAATTCATGTGTCAACACTTGTTGTCCACTTTGTGGTCTCAAAATTACAGACAGTAATACATCTGTCCCTCCACATATTTTTTCCGTTAAGTAGTGGTGAAGAATTAGAGGATGACTAACTCAACTGTGCAATAAAATAATACAGAGTAGTTTCATGTCTAATAAAGTTAATACAGAATGGACACAGTATTTAATAACTACAGCAGCATTGCAGAGTTTGCTCCAGTTTTTTCAGTGCAACACACAGCTCATACCACATCAGTCCACCACAAGATCAGTGTCATTTCAGTGCAGTCCTGAGGATCATACACAACCCAAATACACAACTCATTCCACATCAGTTCACCACAAGATCAGTGTCATTTCAGTGCAGTCCTGAGGATCATACACAACCTAAATAATGCCTGCTCTACTGATGTCCTGATGCAAGAAAATGATGAAAATGGAAACCACTATACAGAGGAACAGACCGTCTACATAATAATCAGGTTGTAGTTATGTAAACAGGAAAGTGTTATACCAAAAATTTATTGGTTGTTCTTTCTTATGGACTGTCCAATCAAATCTTTAATAAATTTGTCATTTCTCAAAATGCCTGCACAATCATTTAGCACCTTTAACTTCTTCTTTAGTAAAAAATTGTAGCCTGAAACCCATAGCAACAACATAATGTGCACTTTGACACAACAGTTGCATTATGTCAATTTGTGTTATAAAGCCTTATGTAATGTAATAATACTACAGTGTAACTGTTTTTTTCCTAATTACTAACTACTTGCCATTTTGTCATTTGTAAGTCACTTTGGATAAAAGCATCTTTGTATATTGTTTATGTATTCGAATAGAGTAAAATTATGATAAACCAGTTAAAAAGTGTTCATTAATAACAATTGATAGAAATTTTATTTATTTGTTTAGGATTTTTTTTTTAATTTTCATTCTGTTAGATCATCTAATGTTCCTGGGCCATTGTACATCTTTTTCTGTCCTCTTTGTAGGCAGTTTGTTTGGTGATAGTGTCCATTTGTGTTCACATTTTTTTTCATTATTAAGGCACAGAACAAAACTACGTTTGTATAAAGAAAGAGAGAACTTTGCTGGTTTATGTTTTACTAGTTTTTTCAATAAGTTATTAGCAACAATAGTAGAATATTTGCTGTATATTATAATAGATGGAATGCTACCTTGTTAAATTATACAATCTGTTTGCACAGTATATATATTTAACATGTGTAAGAAAGAATAACAGGATTTTAGTGGGTTTTCAACACAATGCTGAGTCAGAACAAATTAATCCAGCAGGTGAAAATGATTTCCAAGCCTGCAGAGGAAACAGACAACAGTGAAAGTGTCATATTTTGTTATTACCTGAAACTGTCACTTCACAAAACTAATTGCAGTAAGTCTTGCTGGCTCAGGAGGGATTCCCCGGTTGGAGCTGAAGCTAGTCATTGCTTTCCAGGCACCATTTCGGTGTTAATAACCAACAAATAAAAATAAAACTTTCCCCAACCTCCACCAAATCCTTGTATGACTTTGACATCTCATTGGCAACAATTACAGTCAGTTTTCAGCTGAGTGCTTGAATCCATTTGCTTGCTGTTCACTTGCTCTCGAGTGTCAGTCATACATAAGGAATGTGTCACAAAGGCTTGGCATGAGATTGAGTGAGGTTTATCGTGAATTGGAAATGCTTTCCTTGGTTAGATAAGTTTATAGTAAATCCTCACTTAAAATTAATATGAAGGGCATTCCTGCTCAACTTTTGACCTTTTAAAATAAAAAATGCACTGGAATAAAAAAAAAGTTAAATAATTATGTGAAATTACTTTATTGTCATTATGTTTATTGACTTATTTAAAATTTTGACATCTATGTTATTTATATAAGTACTAATACTGTTTTGTTTTTTTAAAACTAGATATACGAGAAACAATATAAATACAGTAATGTATGTTTCTTCAAAAATACAAGGACTTATATTTAACTAAGCCTGTATTCCACCCATAGTGACACAGGGTTAGTTGTAGGGTCCAACAATGACATCTTGGCTGGAACTGAATTACTACATTAAAGTGTAGTCCAACTGGGAGGATGCAGTTAAAAAAAAAGGGTTTTTAACAATAAGCAATACTTTGATTCATTAAGTTAAAAATAGCACTTTGCAGATATTCTCCCTGATGCAGTAGGAGGAGCAGATTTAAAACAATGCAAACATGGCAAAATTATATCTATATCTATGGCAGGTCTGTGTTTCAAATTCCATTAAACACTGTGTAATCTTTTGTAGTCATAAAGTCTAAATATTAAGTCAATGCAATGCTGCATCAATGCTTTGAATTTTGAATGTCTTTCAAAAATCAAAGTTCAGCCATCGGAATTCACAGCTCTTCCTCATCTGTGTTCTGTGCCTGGACCTGACAGCAGAGCAGCAGCCGAACCTGTCAGTGAGGCAGAGTGTCAGGATGTCAGACAGTTTTTACACTGCATGTGCAGGACACCATATTTGTCAAATGGATCTTCTTTCTCGCTTACAGCTGTGATGGAGTCCACTTCTCTCCACTGTTTTCTTAGTGCCTTAGGACCATCCATCACCATTCTGTCTTATTTTTACTCCTGTAGAAAGGAGGGTACAAGATGCCAAGAAGTGTTTGATTAAATGGACACTTTTAGTAAATTCTGTGAGCTATAAATATAATCATAAAGTAATAACATTTAACTTGTAGAAAGGTTATTAATGCTTCTGTGTTGTATGTTATACACGGGAATATCTTGAATTCTCAGCCAAGATTAAAATTAAAAATTAAGTACCTATTGACACAAAGGTCTTTAATGTCATCTCATAAAATAAATAAATAAATAAAATACTGTCCATGGTGTTTTTAAGCCACCGATGCTACTTATTGCTGCAGAGGTGCAGAAGCCCTTCACCCAACACTTGCAGGGTGAAGGGCAACTAAGCGTATTATAGCTGTTTCACTAAAGTACTTGTAGCAGCTTAATACAATTAAAAAGAAATCTAGTCAAGATGCAGGTGTATTAACCTCACTGATGCAAATAAGATTAGAAGTGTATTAAGTTTGCATAGTTACAATCTTGACAATGTTTAATGTGCAGCCATGCACAAGGAGTAAAAGTGACATTTTTATTCTGTGTGGTTTTATATGGGTTAGATTTGTGTGAAATATGTTATTAATTTTTTGTTTCCATGATTCAACTTAAGTTGTACTTGAGCTTAATATCAAGAATGAAGAGTAGAACAAGCAGCTGTGAGTGAGAACCAATAACAGGATGAGCATATTACACTGAAGAGCATGGATGTGCTTATACATTAACTCGATATTAAGTTATGTTCACACAATCTAACTGACTTTTGACAGTTTGAGGGTGGGGATTAAGGGAGACTACCCAATTATAATTGGTCACCTTTATCACAGATTTCCTTAAATTAGCTGACAATTATAATGAATTAAAGATGGTGCCAAGTGTTAATTAATATCTTTAGGCTACTTTAAAGCAACCAACCTGTACAATTAAATTCAGTCAGCTTGTAAATAAAGACATTTTGGCTATGATGCATGACATTAGTTACTTAATCGTGTGTATGTGTGTGTGAGAGAGAGCGAGAGAGAGGGGGAGCGAGAAAGACAGACTGGCTGTAACACTCCTTCTCTCACTTAATCTATATAGTGGATGCCCTTTTCGGTTTAACAATTACAAACTGTAGTTTGTCTACATATTTTGTTAACCTCCCACAATTTGGACTTAAATTGGCTTCAAGATCCTTACAATATTAACACAGAGCAGGTATTGTTTTGCTGATGGATAACACTGCTTTAACGATAACATTTTGGTAGTCTGTCAATCTGTGTGGGGGGTTTATAGATCAGGCAACACAATGCTGCTGGGGTTTTTAAAAAAAACTTCCACTCTCTGTGAACTTTATTATACACATCTGTCTTAATGCATAACACTGTATATTAATATAAATAAGAGACACTGTGTTGTTGCACAGTTTGTTAGTCATCTGTGAATGTTTTGTTAGCTTCACATTATTAATTTATTTAAACTATTAGTTGGTTTAATTAAAGTAAATGTCTGCACATTTCTGTTAGTGTACACTAAAATTGTGCATACATGTTTTATTGAGATTTTAGAAACTTGAACCAATTTGTTTTCCTTTTTCCAACTACAAACTGTGTTATCATGTGATCCAAAGGCCAAAAACAACGGGGCATCTTTACTTTCACCATTGTTATGTAAACTTTAAACAGGCAGTGGTACAACAAGGCAGATATGTTTAAAGAGGCAGACACGAACAAATGGGTTAAAATCAGGAGTTTAGGGAAACTCAGACAGACATAAGGGGAATGGATCTAAAGAGGGACTCGGGCAGTCTGATATACAGGCCAACATGCATATGGATGAGCAGGTGTTCAGGTAGAGAGACAGGCAAATGCATTGACCGGAACACAGATATACAGTAAGTGCAGGCAGCATGCAGTTCGAATGATGCAAACAGGCAGATACCATGTAAATGATAAAAAAAATAGAACATGAATAGCCACGTGGGATGACTCTGAGATTTGCACTGGTCTGGAACACTACAAAGAGAATGAGTGGAAAAAAAGCAAGACACCAAATGGAGTGGCACTCCACTGTCTAACACCCCAGCTGTCTGGGGAACTCACACAACTTCAACACTTCTTAAATGAGCAGTCAAGCAAAAACAAGTGATACTGTACCTCCTCCAACTCCTGCGGCATTCATCGGAACAGCTATCGTATTCAAATGGCAGAGGCCTCTGCTGTCGATAAATCCCTAGTGTGCCGCATGTCGACAAGAAAGAAAAGTCAAGTGGCAAATTTGTCTGGATGCCAGACTCATCTGCCATCGTCCCGATAGACCTGGCCTTATTAGCATTGGCTGAATTATTGCTCTCCTGCAGTGCAGAGAAGGCAATTCTTGTGGGGACATACAGGACAGATAAAGCCATATTGTGGGGAAAGGAAGCAATATGTCCTGGAAGAAAGATCAGTTTATTCAGGTGTTGAGGTCTTTGGTAGCTAAGAAAGTGCAGCACACTGGCTTTGGTTAATCAGAAAATGCTATTATGTCAATAACAGTGTGGTGGCGGCATTATTCTCCCATGGCATTTTGCAGAAATGTCAGCATTTACAAGATTTTTTTTTTGTTTCTGAGCAACCATTTTTGAAAATATCACCATGGCATTCAGTTAATAATTAGTCTTTTTTTTTAAACGTATGCAAAACACAAAGAATTATTAACCATTGTAAGAAAAGTAGAAGTAGTGAAAAATTATGAATTGAAGTCTATAAATAAAAGCTTTTTGCTAGCTTTAGAAAATTTAACTACAAATATAGCCTCAATTTTTTTTTTAACAAAAGACATATTGTTAATTTTGGCACATATGATCTGAACATTACAGTCAGTGAGCACCTTCGATGCAAAGTGAATCACTAAATGATATACGACTGAAATCTGAAGTCAGCCTGAAAATTAACTCATCGGTTAGTTAGCCAATGCTCAATTACTGACACCTGGATTACTGACACTCACTCCTTTAAAATCACTACCAATACAAATCTATGCCGTTATCATAACATAATAATTACTTTTGTTTTCAAATAGTTAATAAATTATGTAGATCAAATATAACTGCTTTACATAAACTCTCCCAATAAGTGTCCAATGTCAATAAATGTTGAATTCATCCAAAATGGCATTTTTGAGGTTGATGTTGGACACGAATGTATGCAGTTTCTGTGTGACCCTGTCAAGTTCTTTTTACACCAACCATCACTTAGTGGAACCTGGTTTGTGAGTCATGATGGAACAGAACAGGACCTTCTCCAAACTGTTTCCAAGTATGTGTAAACATACATTGTCCAAAAATCATGGTTATGGTTCATATTTTATTCACTTGTGACAATGAACAATATGTGTTGGAATGTGAAGGGTTGAGGTAAATTAATTCATTTAGTCTCTCTGTCCTAATTGTGAGGTCCTTAAAAAGTGTCACTATGATTAGTGGTCTCTCTATGAACATACAGCATGTGAGCAATGTGTTACATTGACTGACTTAATTTACATGATGTTAAAAGTAACGGATTATATTTTCTCTCAAAATGGTCGGGCTTTGTTATCTCTGATTGTATAACAACTTCTGCTTGTTGTTGGTTTACAATGGAAACAATACAAAATCTCTTTTTATTATGAACACAATAAGGACTGGAAAAAGGATTTTCCAGACCCAAATATAGATTTTATTTTGAATGTTTAGCATATTGGGCCAGCATGTGAGACCAGACATAATGCAAACCCTTATCAGCAATGTCACTCAGGCTTCCTCACCTTCTATTTACAGATGGGTGCTCTCTCACTCATGGCTCTGCAACCACACTCTGCTAATAAAAGAACTGCACATGATGATGTGGCAAGATGGTGTGGGTTTGATATGACAAGGTCCTTGCTATGTGGAGTTCCTATGCTCTGCTTGTGTTTGTGTTCATTTCTTCCTGGGAAATTAGATTTCTTCCAACGGTCCAAAAAATATTAGTATGCGTTTTAGGGATAATATGTTGTCACTGTGATTAAGACGTTTGATGATGTTTCTATACGGCAATTGTATAGCAACCTATAAAGGTTGTTTTAATTAGGGTTAACAACAAAAAAGTTTTTTTTATGTAAGAAGGCTCATATTCATTAAGACAAGAATAAATGATTAAGCAAGGTTCGATTGATTTGATAAAAATGATTGAACTAATTAACAATTCATGAGAAAAAAAATTCCGTTTACATCATAAGCATGATTTAGTGTTACTTGTTACATGATTTAGTGCGAGAATCAGTGGCCCACAAACAGCCTGCTACATTTTACAATTTTATTTAATATTGTCGTAATGCTCATGCACATGTACTGTACAGTTCTGTTTGAAAGTTTGTTAATCCATCATATTATTGCATAAATTTGATGTTCAGATTTTTTAAAGTTTTTAATTTCAATAAAAACATATAATAAAACCAATAAAAAGTGTGTACTGTACAGTTAAATAAAAATCTGCCTCAACTTATTGTCTATTTTATCAGTCCAACTTACTGTAAATATGTCCAAGCTTTATTTAGATCCATTAATGTATATCCGTTGTAGTGGGACCCATATGTTTGTGGACTAGAGTACATACTGTGTTAGTCCCCTTTACTCTATTTTCTAATGGTCAGGACCCCAATAGTAGCACCACAAAGCAGGTATTATTTGCTTGGTGCATTAGTCCCTTTCCAACAATATAAATGAGGTGTTTAAATGAAACTAATGCAGGACTGCTACACTAAAACACCCTCATCGCAGAACTGACAATAAACAATCCACCACCCAAATTATACCTGCTCTGTGATGGTCCTGACCAACGAAGAACAAAGAACCAACAGGGGACGAACACACAAATAACAGATGTGCTACAGTCTGTAGTTGTAAAAGTACTACGTTCATCTATATAGTAAGTGGAGAAAAGGAGGTGTGTGCAAACTATTGATTGGTACCGTATGTGTATGTGCAACATTCAAAATGTTCTTTTTCAGAACTGCTCATGAAATCATATTTTTGTCATTTTACAGAGTGCATGTTCTGGCTGTCTGAGTGGTCTTTTATTGCCACCTGTTCATCCATCGTTGTACAATTGAAATTCAGCAGGCTGCATCTGAGTGCTGGACAAGGGGAAAGATGTCATGCCAGAGGATTAGAAAATTTGTCTTTGTAGCAACATGATTTACATGCAGAAAACACTGATGGCCGGCGGTACTGATATGCCGCGTCTCCACCTGACATGAGATGGAAGTGCATGAGTGCACACGGCCATGATGCATGAATGTTTAATTAAGCATGCAGCATTAACAGCTTCACATGCTCAGGCCGCTTTAGGGGGAAATGTTTTCGTGCTCAAGTGTTACTTTGCATGTTTATATCTGCTGAGGCTGTTTAAAAAAGCAGCATGCACTCAAAGCTACTTCATTTTAGGTTATTTTCTACATTTCAACTGAATTTAGTATACAGCAATTAGGAAGTATGCTTTTTTTAAAGGACTGTGCCTAAGTGGGTTTAGGAAGGGAGGTATTTTCTTTGGGACCTGGCTGTACACTGTACTCTACCACGGCAAGCTATGATTTCTAGACGTTTTGAAGACATTAAAAGGAGATAAGGAGAGAGATCATTAAAGTATTTATGGTTATTTCTATATTTAATGATTCTGTTTAAGACTTAGTCCCATTAAGGGCATCATGATACTATTACAAGACAATTTTAAATATTAATGATATTTATTTCTCCTGAATGTAATGCAGAGTTAATTTTATTTTTATTTTAACTTTTATATGTATATGTATATAACCTACTGTTGAATAAGTTAATAATTCTGTAAACCATTGACTGTATTTAATTATTGTATATTTGCATGCAATTAATAAGAAAAATAAAAATAATGATAAAAATTAAATAATTTAAAAAGCAGATCAAAAATATAAAAAAGATTATCAAAATATCCTGTTTGAACACTTATACAAATATAAACTATGAAAGCAGCTTGTGCTTTTAAATGTTTTGCAAGAATTGTAACCTGACATCTGTGACAAGAAGCTGTTTTACGTCTAGCCATGCATTTCCTGCAAGCAATGTGCATAGCACTGTCATGGTGATGTTGCATTTGTTCAGAAGGGTGCCATTGTAAGACATTGTATGTCTTCACTGTATCCCTTCACATGGCTACCGTATCTGTGTCCTAAGCTGGCTGTAGGGATGGAGGGGAGAGTCGCATACATTCAAACAACCAGACCTCTTTTCCAGCAGAGCGCAATAATTCCTACTGAACCTGCTCAAAAGAAAAGCAAGCGGTTAGCAATAATACACTAACTCACTGACCTTTGACAGAAGTCCCTTTGGGCTCATCATTAAATGATAAGGGTCCCCCTTAGTGTCTCAAGGTCATCGTTTTTGCTCTTTGTTCCTGTTTTTTTATTTCTGTATGGGGCACTTTCTGAGGTAAATGCCTTTGCTTTTGCGCAGTAGTAAAATCAATGTGCCCCCTGAAGTATGTTTTGGTTAATAAGGGTAATCTCTGGGTTATTGTCATGTATCCTAATATATTTTTTGCTGTATTATATATTATATTATTTATATATAGAGAATAAAAATCTTAATAAATTGGTTATAAGGGAAACCTTAAAACCAAACCGCTAGAAGGAGCACCAATTACTTACTATTACTGTGGATTGCTTTGGTAGTTATGGCAACTATTACTAATGAGTTATATAAAAAAAATACTTTATGTGTACACCTCTTAAAATCGCTTTCCTGCAATTTCTTCTCCTGCCTTATTGCTTTATCCTAGTATTGTTTTTGAGGGGTTATGGTGGTTGTGACAACTTTTTGTGTTTTTGTCACGCATGGTTAAACACATTACAAATAAGAGAAGTGCTAACTGTAGAAAATGTATTAGAACACCTCTTTTATCATTCAGTTCAAGTTTTTTATTTTTTTTTATTTTGTCCTATTTGTCTAAAGGCTTTAACATTACGCACATAGCCATCCATTTTGCACAATGACATGCTTTCAACCTTGTACTTATGAGTACATTTGCCTTTTTAAACCTTCTTGGTGTGAGAATGCAATTAATTTAATAATTATTGTACTTTCTTTCTGTTAGACTGAATCTGTTTTTTATTTCTTACTGACAAACAAAAAGGATTGGCCCTACTGGGATATGATCCTTAAAGGATTTATTGGTTATTAATATAAATATATCTATTACTCTTCATTGATCATGTTCATTATTTAAAATATAATTTTTTCCTTGACATTGCTACAACAGCTTTTTGGGAGTTCAGGGTTATAAAATTGAAAAGCTACTTTGAAACAATGCACTCTTTATAAAAAAGCACTGTGTAAACAAACTTAAAGTTAAATTCACACCACAGTTGATGATGGATTTATTCCACTATTACTTGTATAGCAGCATTGTTTTACTTAATGAAAACATGATTACTGACCAGATAAACAGCTTTTCACACAGAACCTTCAAAGGGCCTTGAATGGCACTGTATAGATGAACATTCAGAGCTTGATTCAGACCAAAAGTTCTTTACTTTGTGCTTTTGAGCTTCTAACTTCTTGAAAAATGAGACTGTTTCTTTCTCCCACTCCAGACCGATCATTGAAAATCGAACCATAGGCTTCATGGGTTTTAATGTTTCTCAATATGTTTCCACTTCACCGTCTCCAAGCTAGATTAATCATTGCACCCAAGATTATTCTTTGTAACTAATCACTTGGTTCACTGTAAGGAGTGAGTTCTGAATTCACAGAAATGAAATAACTTTATATTGGGTTCCCACCAAGGGAGAATCTTTTTCTTCCAATCAAATTGATCCCACTCAGTCTTGAGTGTATATAGACTCTAGAGCACTTTTTTTAGAGCACAGGATGATACCTGTGTTAAAGCCTTTTCAGTGTTGAGTTTTGCTCTGTATTGTGTGATTGCCATCATTCAAGCTAACATGTTTTGCTCCTGCGCCTTTGCTTTCACATCTGCCAAGCGGCACATGTTGTCAATGAACTCCCAATGACATCCCACTGTTCTGAGATCTTGACTGACAGTTCAGGCAGCCAGCATAAGCAGGAAATCAATAATACTGGACCCTCCAGACGTTACAGTTGTTGTCTTTAAGGAACCGGCCTGCTGGACACTCTGCCAATCACTGACCAAAAAATGTAAGGCTAGCCAGCTGTAAAAAAACAAAACAAAACTCAAAGGCAGGAAGACAAGGCCAAGTTAAAAATAGATTTATATATTTTTCTTTTCTTATAAGTTCTTATAAACACCATAGGGAAATGGAGTTCAAGTGCCTGAACTGTACTGTATTTGCATTTTTTTAATCTCATTGCTGTGAAGGACTCTGTTCTCTATAAAATGTGAAGCTTTTGGGATCTGCTCAGCTCGCTAAGATGCGCTTCATTTAGCACGCAGATCTTAGCAAAAAAGTGATCAAACGTTGTGCCACATCATCCCTGAAGAGCAATTTAAGAAAAGTCATCTTGTTTTCAGCATTCTCTGACCAAATATTCATTATTATTTTTGAAATGAAAGTCTTTATGTACTTGCTTGAAGGACATAACATGGAAATGAGGTGTAACAAAGTGCAGTTTTGTTGGAACATTTATCTGCTAGATCTGTTTTACTGAGTGCAACTTAAGCAGTGAAAGTCTTTATCAACTTAATTTACATTCCAGAAATGTTACATGGTAAGTCTGAATTTATACTAAATACTTTGTAGAATCTTTGTATTTATAACTGATTAAATAGCTATCGAAAATATAATCTGTCATGGGATTAATTTTTAAATGAATGTATTCATTTTTGGTTATGGTTAATCACTGCATTTTCCATCCTGTGTTCTGTTCATTTTTTTTCTCCAGGTCATTGTTGCTCCATATGCAATGTAACATGAATCTTGATCAGTTTATGGATAATAATTAGTGACTTTCATCTATACAATCATTCTTCTGGCTCTTTGACATTTAAAATGGTCTGTGGTTTATTAGATCAAAGTTTTGCCCCTAATAAAGTTACATTTCTTGATTATACACACACTGGTTCTGGCTCATCATTACACTGATATTGTAAAGGCCTGGAGCTCTTTCTCATTTGCTTTTTTTCAAGTTGCATGCTTTATGCATCTCTCCAAGAGCAAGTTTGGATTGAAACAGCACAATATCTATGAAAGTTCAAGTTACTGAAATCAATTAAAAGTTTTCAGTACCATATTTATGGTAATGCCTAACCAGATATTATTTTGGTTCTATCTGATCAAGTGTTCCTATAGTAATATGATTTTTTTTAATAATTACCATACACAACCACAATAACATTATAATGTATAGTTCACACTACTAATATTTGAGTAGGTATTCGTTTAAAAATTATATTGGACAAGACATTTTTTGCTCAAAAGAATTTTTTTTGATTGGAGTTTATCAGGGTTTATCGATCTGTCATTGCAAATGATAACTGTTAGTGGAGAGTGGATGCATCAGCAGAACTGCTGAAATTGCAGTGTATGAGAAGTGTAATGTCACAATTCCCACATGGGCTGCAACTGGGATATGTATAGGTAGTACTTAAAAATAAATGGTTGACACAAGATGGAAGAATCCTAAAGAATAAAAGACCCAACTACATATATATATATATATATATATATATATATATATATATATATATATATATATATATATATATATATATATAATGATTTTGATCAATAGAGTTGTGGTAAAGGTTTTATGATGTGAAACATGAATTCTTTCCTAAACTAGAGTTTACGAATAATAAAATCAGATGGTGAATTAGTATCTTAAAATTACCTATCAATATGTCTTTGAAATATGGGAGAAAGCTGCCCTAAGAAAACATGAAAAGACATGCACACTCAAAACAGAAATAACATTTTGTTCGCCTCTACCAGAAAATATACCAGGGACCGTCTTGATGTGATGCAGTAGTGCTAACTGCTACACAATTTTGCCGCCAAGCATAATAAAAGCAATAAATAAATACATTAGAACAGATGGCACTACAGCGTGTGAAGGCACAAGCGACACCTCTGAGAACATGTCCCCCTACAACCAAAACAATACCTCAGGAAGTGGAACATCACTACCACTATGCTTCTTTTGAATTGTTGTTACAGAAAATAAAATAATTAGGGACCTCTACCTAGGACTGTCTTGATTAGGGAAGACTGGTCATAATGAAATTATAGGAAAACCACATGCACTATAGCCACTTTAGCCATTAGTACTGCCAGAGGGGAAAAAGCTTCAAAAACTTCCATAGTCAAGAACAGAAGGTGTAATCAATTATGAGTAACTCTAAGAAGGTGGATACACATTTGTCAGATGGTTTTATGTAATAAAAGTAATAATTACCTTATTTTAGTTTTATTTAGTATTTAAGTCTAGAAAATAATATTAAGTTGAATTCTTGCATAATTAAATAACAGCATGAAAAATAATGCTACTTAAAAAAAATGTGGCTGTTTCTAACCAAACTACCAGACAGTATCAATTGTTGAACAATTCAGTGTTTTTAGAGGAGCACTGCAAAAAATAGCTGGTCCAAATGCTATCATCCTTTCCACACAGGCCTAAAACAAAAGAAGCAGCATCTTAGCAGGATGAGTTCCTTGGGGGATGCAGGGAAGAAAGGACAATAAGTCTGCATCATCCACAGTCAAATGAATTCTAATGAAGTTGGCCTGTCACTGAGACTTCCAGAATCAAAGCTCAAGCCAAAGCAAACTCACAGTATTTGCAAGGTCATGAGTCTTCAGCACATTCTAAAGCCGTCATTGCTGCATGTGTATTGTAATGTATTTACCGGTGGATGAGCAGCCACTGCTGTGACCTTGCTGGCAGGCTTTGGCGCTCCCGCTCACATATGAAGACTTTTCAAATATTGTCGCCCTGGGCGCTCTGCCTAGCACCTGCTTTTTTTTTTTTTTTTTTTACATCTGTTCTGCCAAAAAAAGACTGGGAAAATCATATTTCCATGGATACTAGATGAATTAAAAATGCATCAAAACTTTGAGGAAAAAGTCAGAGATGTGCAGACAGTGGCATGTGCAGGTGCACGACCAGCAGCTGACAGATGTACGGCATATAACGTCGACGTGCAAGCCTGCATTTGGGCCCACAGTCAAAATAATCAACTGTTCTGGCATCAATTTACAGCAAACAATGGTGCTGTATCATCTACGCCCTCCCTTCTTGCTTCTTTCTTCCCCTCCCCTGTCTCATGTGCTGCCACCAAACCCACTTTGCGTTTGAGATGAATACATTACCCTGCCTTCTTTCCCTGGCATTTTATTCTCAGAAGGATGTTTGTGAAATGGAATGGAAGAAAAAAATGTCTTGCAGACCTGTTTCCTCTTTTGCCTACTCTTCCTCAGTCCTGCTTTTAGGGATTAAAGATAACCTGAGCAGTATATGAAATGCTCCCAGTAGCTGGACGTGTATCACCTAGGTTTTAGGTGAGCTAAGTAGTGGAGGTAAAACAACACAAGGCACAGCATATAAATCAGAGGGCAGAACATTCTCCATTCTGAAATCTTGCATGTCTTCCAGTCATAATCAAAGCTGATTCAACAGTCATTTGTTCCATCTGGCATAGGGATCTGGGACCGTCTCGATTGTATTGCCCTCGCCAGCTGTGACATCACTGTGTCATCTCAGAAATGATAACATAATATGCTAATATATGGCACTTTGTATTAAACCTTAATTGTTTATGTACAAATCTTTTTTTTATATATAAAGAAATGTAAATTATTATTGCACATTGTTAACAAATCCGGTTCCAAAATCATTAGACATGCAATAAAGACAAGACACTATTATTTTTCTGTTAAAGAAGAAGTAAAAGTGTTTATTTTATCAAGTTCTTATTTCATTATTTAATTCAGTGCACAAAACCTTCCAAGTGTTGGATTATGTGGTCATGATAATGATGAGAATTAATTGTGCCTCCCTGCTGCATTTAGGACACCACTCTTTCTAATGCTGCACCTTGGTCACCTTTCCCCCTTTTGACTTCAGTGCTTGTTTTGTTCCAGAGAACATCACTGTACCTGTTAGCATTTTGAGGGATTGTGGTTCTTTCTTTGGCATCATGCTACTTTCTTCTTTAATTCCTCTTTCTACCTCCACTGGGCACTGGGTTAATTTTGTATGTTGGACATTCTTCCAGTTGGTTGCTCGACTTGGGACTCTGCTAATGTTTGACCTCAAGAGAAACTATACAGCACTGCTCGTTCTCTGGAGTTTTGGGATAATATAATCCCCAACCGAAAGTCCCCTAAAGTCTCTCCTCCACTAATGTATGTTTAAGAAACAAGCTGCTCTTTGCTGTAGGCTTAGTTTGTGTTTTTCCTGGACCTTGTAGCTGTAAGGTAAGATAAATAACCAATGTACCACCTAAAAGATTAATCTAAAACCATGATATAAGCATATTTCCTATACAGAGTCATTATAAATGTGTGGGTGTTATTTTCTTTATAATGCTGGCCAGATCAACATCAAAATAAGGCCCAACAATTCCCTAAAGCAATAAAATAGAGAAATAATAAATCTGCTTAGCTGACACAAACTGTATTTATTAACAGGTAGGTTAAAGCTCTTACTGCTGTATAATTTAAAGTCTCTGTAACAGTGTAAGATTTTGCAGATTTCACTCAGCAGTTAATAAAAATGCAAATGAGAACACTGATGTTGTCTTGGACTTGGAAATTCTGTCAGGTACCTCAGGTTCATGTTACTTGGAGGTATATATATATAAAAAGACAAAAATGCTTGTACAGTATTTTACATGCAAAGAAACATTATCCTTCTTTAGGGTATAAAATATCCTACTTTAGAGTTTCAGAATTTCTTGAAACGTTTGTACAGCACTGCTGTTGATGAGGGAGGTCGTTGGAGAATGACCAGAGTGGTTGGAGCTGACGGAAAGGCTACAGTCACTCAGATAACCCCTTTGAGAAGATCTCAGAATGCACAATCCAATTTTAAAGCTAGCTTTGAGGGCAAAAGGGGAAATGGCACTGCAATTTGGGGCGATGTGGAGGCTGTAAAAAAAAAAAAATTAAGAATTACACATACAGGAGAGTCAACTCGGCTATGTTGCGTATCCTGAGTTTAAACTACATTTGAATTAATGTTGAGATACTAAATTGCTTCCACATGACTATATCACTTGTAACTATTACAGGCGGTAAAGAGTCACTGATGCTTTTCAGACATTTAACTACTGAATAAACAAACACACTTAAAACAGAGCTAAGACTTGTCCTGCTACTTCACAATCAACCTTTGAGCCTTATGTGTAAACTCACTCTGGTCTATACATGCAAGAACAGATTTGCACACATGTTTAATGTTTAGTTCTGATCTGTAATGTGTTAATGTGAGAAAGGCCTCCTGATAAAGACTGGATACATGAAGCTTGTTTACTTCTGGAAACTAAAGCCTTTAAAATGGTTTTGTAGGTCCCTTTGTGGTCAGAGGAGCCTGGGATTTCTCGGGTTTGCCTGAGAACAGCTGGAGCCTCGATGCTGACAAAACCAAGACCTGAACCACACTGCCTTGCTGACAGGCGAGCAGTGTCTGGGGATGGACCTAGACACACAGGTCAAAGGCCAGTGCAAAAATGACCTAAGCTCTTGTTGCTCCTCAAGTAGTATCTGCTGAGAGAAAATGAAGCTGTTGTTTGGAGCTCAGAGGCTGAAAAAGGTTTACACCACAGCGATGTTTTTTGTCAGGGATTACGTTTCATCTGAAGGACACTCAGACCTGTCAGCCAAGCAGAGTCTCTCATGAAATAATATTTGCCCTGTCATTTCCTTTCCCTAGTTAACAGCATGGCCTCCATCAGCTGGGTAAAGTTGACTTTCCGTCTGTTTTAGCTGGACTCCTTAAAAAAAAAAACAGTGCCACTAGGAACCAATTATACATTTTTAATTTTAAGTAAATATTCATAACATTTTATAATTATAACCGCATATGTCATTTGGATGAAACCTGGACTTCTGAGGACTGGCTGTCCTGCAGGATGCCCTTATATATATTTTTATTTTTATATAAGTTTTAATAACTTTTATAATTTTTCCAATTGTTAAATACAGACACGGGCCGGCTTGGTGGTTAGCACATTTGCCTCTCAGTGATGGGTATTCCCAGTTCGAATCCCAATCTGGGTGGAGCTTCCATGTTCTCCCCATGTCCACGTGGGTTTCCTCCGGGTTCTCCAGTTTCCTCCCACAGTCCAAAAACATGGATCAAGTCAATTGAATTCTCCAAATTGCCCAATATAAAGTGTGTTTATGCATGTGTCTGTGTCAGTGTGTGTGCCCAGTGATTAGCACCCTGTCTTTGGTGTATTTGCCCATCTTCCGAGACATTCTTCCCTGGATGGGCATGGGGAACCACCCCACGACCCTAATAGAGGATAAAGCAGAAGATAATGAATGGATGGATGACAAATACAGACACCTGATCACCACACAATCTGTACATGGCTGTCCTACTCTGTTGTTGCTGTCCACCCAGTCAAGGTGGATGAGTTCCCCACTGAGCCTTGATCCTCCCAAGGTTTCTTCCTCAAAATAACAACATAACAGGGAGCTTATTTTTTCTTGGGTTTAAAGGCTTACAACACTGTAAAGCTTTTTTGTGACCATGTACTATTGTAAAAAGTGCCATATACATAAACTACTTAAACTTGGACTTCATTTGGGTTTGGCTGGTGTATAAGCTTTGAACCTAAATTATTTGGTGTGTTGTACTTCTTATAGAACCTTCAAACCTCCTTGTAAGTTTGACTGTTGCTTGCTTCTGTCTCATGTTAATGTTGACTTCATACATGATCTTGTATTACCATCAGTTACATTTCTGTTTCTGATGTGATTCATTTTAGTCAATACATTCTAATGAAAATCTCTTTAATATACTTTAAGCATAAAAGAACCCAATGTTTTTTGCCTAACATTCTGAAGTGTTGACAAACAACGAAATAATAGAGGACTGCATTTGGAAAAAAAGACATTTGTGGGAGTATATATAAATATGCAGTTCTTTTGTATCAGTCAAAGAGTTTTTTTTTATCATGGCCTCTAGTTTGTCTGACAAGGCTGTTGTCGTGCTTCTAGGGTAAACAAGCTTTCTGCCTTACATATTTGCTTATTTTTATTTGTTTTAATAATGCTACTGTATAAAAGAGACCTGAAATCTCAAAGGAAGCTGGTGAAGGCGGTGTGGATTCTCCAGTGCCCTACACCATACATGGCTAATAGATGGATATAATAAGGCTGACTTCTTTAAAGTAACTTCCACCGAGAAGGCATCTAGGGAAAAGACCCTTGCTTCACAGGCACAAGTGATGTAATTCAATTGAAATACTGCACTTGTTCATAGAGGCCTGAGCAGGCAATGCTAAATTATGTGTGTTTATAAAAGTAATACATAATAAAAGTCGGCTCCCTGTGTATTTGTTACCAAAAAAGCACCAAAAACAAGAGACTTAATTTGCAATAAATGCCTAAAGTTTTACCACTCTTGTCCCATAAAGTAATGAAAGAGAGAAATGAAAACTTCAAAATTCTCTACTAGCCGTAGCACAACTGGAAGCCTACTTGTAATTGCCTGACATGCTGTGCCTAGCAAATAAAAAGAAACGCAAGCAGTAATTAAAAGAAATGTGGGTTAGAATGGAATAAAAAATACAATATATCATGCCAGATTGTACGTTATACTCCGCAAAATCTGTTGCCATACGGCATGGCAATGAAGCATTTAATTTCCGTTGGATGACTGTACTCGTTCACGCAGCAAAATGAAAAAGAGGGCTGCGGCTTTATTTATCACGCCATGTTACTGGATTTATTTTAGTGTGTCAAAGTCCCACGGAAAAACCACATCATTAATTTGTTTACAATCCTTGCCTCTTTCCAGTCACGTTACGCTCTTCTGTCCAGGGATTTACCCTGGCATTATAAACGCATCTCATGTACATCAGGCTGATATGTGATCCCTACTGGCTGAACCAACACTGTTATTGTGCATGGAATCCATATGACAGCTCTAGTGAGCATTTTTCTTTCTTTCGCCTGGTGAATTTTATAGCTTTGGCAGGGTCAGGACAGCAGTAGCAGTGAACATGTAGTGGGTGTTGAACAGAGGTGAGCTGCTGTCTGACAGCCAGAGGGTTTAATAGAAGGCTCATGGGGTTTGCTCGACTGAGAGAGGAGGTGATTTCATGTACATGACCGCTTGTTTTTATTAATGTGTTGTTATTTGTCGTGAGAATTTCAAAATTACAACATAATATTTATTGTACTGTTGCTAAAATGCTCAGTGATTAAAAACCCAACAGTTTAATTTGTAAAACAGAACCCAGGCCTCTATGTATGACAGTGATTAGTTTATTAATTAGACTAGGTGCAACATGTTGAAATCAGAGACACTGCAGCAGAAACGCCACTGGTTTTCCAATTAGAGATAATTAATCAAGCTGTTTTACTCCTGCACCCAAATATTTATGGCTACCTCGTTGTTAGTAGACACACTGTGAACACCAGAATGTTTGTAATTGTGCTTTTTTATGGGCTGAATATAATCTGGAATGACTTCCAATTAGCTGCAATTGTGTAATGACTGTAAAAGTGCATCAATAAGCTTTTAAACATTAATCAAAACACACCTGCAGTAGTTATTAGGAGGTTTTGGAGAGGAAGAGTGATTGGCAGACCCCCATGTACTGTATATATATATATATATATATATATATATATATATATATATATATATATATATATATAGGTTATTTAAAGCAATGCTTATAAAAAGCAACTGTTTTCAGAAGTGTTCTTAACTAGTAATTCTCAAAATTGGTTCCCATATCTCCCAAAAGATTACGGACTAAGTTTTATTTTCTTAAAAAAAAATAACCTTGAAAGTTGTAATTTAATTGTATTTATCTAATTACACAATACTAAATGTATAACCATACATATATACTGTACACCCATACATAAAACATATACATAGCATGTAATCTCATACATTATTACACATAGTGATACATTATTTTTGTTTCTAAGGTAACAAATTTGCCTCTGAGAGTCTAAATGTTTTTGATGTTTCTTGCTACATGGAAAAGGCTCCGAGGTCTTAATTATCTATAATCACTGGAAATGTCAAAAAATGCAAAGGTCACACAATTCAACTCAAACCAATTGAGACCAAAGTATGTGATTGATGCACAAGTTCCGATGAGTCAAAAAAAGTGCTACATTAAAAAAGTCTACTGTTAGTAAACAAAAGCCTAAAGTCTACATCTTCTGTTCAGTTTCTGTTTCGGACACGGTTGGTACCACCCCTCCTACAATAAAATGTTTTTGGGATTTGCATAAATGTCATTGGTATTGTAAAATTCAACAAAAACAGCTGAGAGCTGTAACACATTAGCTGCATCCAAAATCTGATGCTCAATAGTATATAATAAGTAAAAGCAGTAAAGCAATGGTTTGCTTGGCTAAAAATGCAATGTTAATAAAACAGTATTTAAACTTTTATTGTACGTCATTGGGAGAACAATACTACCACACCACATTAGGCTGGCCAATGCTTACCCATGGTGCATTGTGCAAGTAGTGAGTGTCAAATTGAATAGTCATCATACTTATCTACTGGCCACTTCATTAGGTACACTTTCTTGTTTCTACACTCATTTCTACACTCAATTTTGTCTCCACATATCATATAGATGCACTTTAGTTCTACATGCACAATTTTTGGTGTTAATTCACTTTACCCTGTTTTCTAATATCAGTAACATAACAGAGAAGATACTATTTGAATAGTGATTTTTTTTAGCACTGCAGTGATTTTTACATAGTGCTGGTGGTAGGGACTGGTTATGAGTGCTGGTTATAAGTGGATTAGAAACAGCAGTGCTTCTGAAGTTTTAAACATTTCACTCTTAGCACTGCACTCTATTAGACACATTTATCTTATCACTCCACCTTGTAGCTGTAAAAACATAAATAATGGCTCAAGTGCTGTTGCACATTTTGCATTAGTCACTTATTAATCATCCATCAGTGTTCACAGCATGCTGCCTATAGGATGGCTTTCTGGTACTAAAGTGTTCAAATATTTTAGCAAGAGTGATGCACTAATCCACTCCTAATAGTTCAACTCACTAACACACCACAAGTCACCTTAATGTCACTGTAGTGCTAAGAATCATCCACAACCCAAGTAATACCTGCTCTGTGGTGATCCTCTTGGGATCTGACCATTAGAGAGGAGAGTGAAGGACATTTATGAGATTTTTAAAGAAGCAGATGGAATTAATAGTTCTATAATTACAAATGAAAATGCATCTGTATAGTAAGTGCAAATAAATAAAATGTGTATAGAATGTGTAAAGTGGCTGGGAAATAGATCATGCTGCACAAAAATTGTAGGTTAAACATAAATGTGCATTGGATTCTAGATCCTGATTAACAGCATTGTACATCAAATGATGTTGATTTACAGATTAGATTTTGGAAAAAGTAGGGTGTGAATAAAAGAATAATTCAGAAACTTCCATATGCCTTAGTTTTGCATGTTAACCAAACAGCCTTTTAATCTCTCTCTATATACAGTGGGTTGCAAAAGTATTCATACCCCTTGAACTTTTCCATATTTTGTCACATTGGGGGGGGGGGGGGGGGGGGGGGGGGGGGGGGGGGGGGGGGGGGGGGGGGGGGGGGGGGGGGGGGGGGGGGGGGGGGGGGGGGGGGGGGGGGGGGGGGGGCAAAGTATTGACTCAGGGGGGCTGAATAATTTTGCACATCGCACTTTTCAGTTTTTTATTTGTAAAAAAATTGTTGATTCATGTATAACTTTCATTCCACTTCACAATTGTATACCACTTTGTGTTGGTCTTTCACATTAAATTCCAGTGAAATATATTTATGTTTGTGGTTGTAATGTGACAAAATATGGAAAAGTTCAAGGGGTATGAATACTTTTGCAACCCACTGTATATGGTTTAATAAAACTGCCATGCTTCCATGTGAGCATTTCACAAAACACTGTCTTTTCATTAAATGTTGGTTTATTGCCCAAGATGAGGAAAATGTGTTCAGCAGATATTCAGACTCTCACAAAACTGTGGACGATTCATCAGTCTTGGGCAGGTTAATCTTAGCAGTTAATAGCACGAGTCCACCAAGTTGTTAATGTCAACCCTCCCAGAAAGAATTGTGTCTCTTTTACCAGTGGCTATTTGTTGATTCCACTCCCCATTTCCTGTTTGAGGCTCCCTCTATTTGACTGATGGGAAATGATGCATCCTCTGCTGGGGGCAGAATCTCCTTCCGACCGTACACTATCCATCATTAGCGTGTGGCTGGACGTTAACTTTTTTATAAATCGCTCTGACTCCAGCGTGTCTGCTGTCCACAGTCTTCCAGCTGCCCTTTTTATTTAGCAGCTCTTAGCCCGACCTCACTGTGGTAATGGAGAAGCAGTGAGTGGCAAAAGAAACAGAATATTAATGCAACCACAAGAGATGAAAGTGGTAATTTGTCATACGTGTGATGTATAATCATTAGGTTGCAGTGGGCACTCCTTCACATTTGGCTTTAATCCACATGAAAGGTGGTGTCATCTGGGTCACAAATAAAAATAAATGTGAATTGCCAGAGCTTTTCTTTCAAACCTTCACATTGTCTGTATGGTAGGAAATCCGTTTGTACTTGAGCTGGATTGGTGGCCAATTTATTTGGAAATCTAATAAACCTGACCTTTAATTCAACTTTGAACATCGCTTGCATGCTGGATTTTTTAATGTCCACCTCATTTGTTACAACTGCCCCTATTTGTGAGGGGCTAATTTTTATTAGATGACCGACATTCCTGCTCTATTTGGTTGCAGGCCTTTTCATGCTTATAAATGAAGGAATTTAAATTTGAGCTATCAGCAATAGGATTAATATTTATGTACCAGCCCCTTGGGGGGCATAACACAGAGAAAGCTTGCCATTTATCATATCTTTAGAGTTTTAGAGTACATTTTGTCTGGGCCTTAATTACAGCCCATTAAAATTGCTCCTATTGTCAAACTGAGCACTTGAGAGATTTAAATACTTTTTCATTTTTTTAAATAGTGGCTTGGGTGAGACCACAAATTAAAAAAATGACAAGAACTCAAGTCTCACTGATCGGTGCTTTTTTTTTTTTTTTTTTTTTTTTTTTTGTCTCCGAGCCATTTAATGCTCGTATTGATGTAAGCATCGCGTGAACTCTGGCTCAGTGACATTAAACATAGTGTAGACAACAGTTTGTAAATGTAGATTTAAAGAATGTGTGAAGAAAATAATTGAAATGGCCTTCAGCAAATTCTAGCAGAAATTGCACAGATATAAAATAAGAATACATAAGCTTGGAAGCATGTTTGTATTTTAAGTTACATTATATCATTTTAACAAAAGAGACACAGCATAGGACTTTTAGTGCAGTATTCAGTGTGTTCCTACATTCCATACTTAATTTCTACATAAAGCCATACAGACTGTACTGTAATAATAACTTAATAACATTGTTTTCTTTCCCCTTTTAATTAAATTATTACAAGCTCTTAGCAGAGGATATGAGACAGTGATGATAAGCCAATGGTGTAAGCTGGTCTTCCTCTGACTGGTGCAGTTTTTTGATATTTTTACTTTATATTGTAATATATAATTGATTGTTATCAAACCAAAATTAATTTTAAACAAGTAATTACTGGACAGTGTCATGTATGATATGATACATGAAAATGATTTTATTTA
The DNA here is from genome assembly GCA_019802435.1 of Corydoras maculifer. Classification (NCBI taxonomy): domain Eukaryota; kingdom Metazoa; phylum Chordata; class Actinopteri; order Siluriformes; family Callichthyidae; genus Corydoras; species Corydoras maculifer. Next base: position 979,716 of record JAFMOD010000204.1, read on the forward strand.
ATACTATCCACATAGTGTTGTTACAAAACCAGTGTGTTCAAGATTAAATTAAATGATATTTGATTCTAAAACCAAAGCATTCTAGTTTGTTTAGTTCTCCTGTTCTAAAGAACAGTTGCTAATCTGAGAAAAGTGTCTAGATGCCTGTATATATATAGATATAAACATCATGGTTAGCTCATCCACCTCTCCTTGTGTTTTACTGTTTCCTCCCACAGTCCAACAGCATGCATTCAAGGTGAATGGGATGCTCTAATTTATATGGGATGCTCTATGGGATGCTCTAATTTACCTATGCCTATCTATTTACCTATCTAAATTGCCTGCTGTGTGTGTGTGTGTGTGTGTGTGTGAGAGAGAGAGCGAGAGAGAGAGCGAGAGAGAGAGCGAGAGAGAGAGTGAGGGCGAGAGTGAGTGTGGCATCCTGTCCTGAGTGCTCAGCTGCTCTGAGCCCAAAACTTTCTCCCCTTGATGGGTATGGAAACTGTCCTCTGCAAACCTAGTACATAGTATATAATTCAGTGGTGGATAATGTGATGAGAAATTCTTTAAATGACAACTGTACCAAAATTGTATAACTTTTATTTGAATTTTACATTTTAATCTAAACCATACAACAGCAAACTTTTTTTATAATAGTATTACACACACACAATAAAAAATGACAAAACAACAAGGGTTGGTAATTTTAAGATGTGAAAATATCTTTCTATATCTTGAAATCCCTAGTAAAAGTCATTGCATTCTATAAAAGCTTTTAAGCTTTCAGAAGTACATCCACCATCACACACAGTTGCACACAAATGGTACAATGGAAGTCACTGATGGTTTTCATTTGCACATTCTTATTGTCTCCTACATCGAGGAAGACAGAGTCTGTTACAGCAATGTGAATAGACATGACGGCCCATCACTCGCTGTGGAGATGTAAAACGCAAAGCGAATGCACAGCCATTAGATGTAGTAATCTGCCATGTTGAATGTGAATGCTGTGTCTCAGTCCACTGCACCCTGAGGGCTCGCTATTTTACAGGCTGATTTACAAGAATGCTCTAAATCGTGCAGTGAATTGGTAAATACAAGTGTCAATCATCTAATGCAGGTCTTTTACATGAACTGACAGGACTGAAATAATGACTGTACGATACATTGTATGTAAGGGACACGTGGCCTAGCACAAGCATTCATCCTGCTGTGACATTAAAGAAATCTTTATAAATAATGTTGATCATTAATTTACAAAATATAATTTGTGATATCAGGCATATTGTATGCATTGAAAAATCAATGAAGAAATGGTACAAACCTGACAAAATTAAAGATTATAAATTATAGCCATCCGAAGAAACATGATTTGTTGTTGTGGGTTTGTCTATGTACAAAACAATCATGTGATGGATTTAAAATACACTTTCTTTTGGAAACTGTTAGTTTAAGCTCTCATCCTATTCCGGCTTGATTATTGTAATGCGTTGCTTGCTGGTCTCCCAGCTCCCACCTCTACAGATAATTCAAAACTCTGCAGCCTGACTTGTATTCAACAAGCCCAAACGAACTCATGTCACTCCACTACTCATTTTGCCCCTCTTACCTTCACTCTATCTTTTTAAAATACACGCTGGCTCCTTCACTTTGCTCTAATGATGATTGTTGCCTGGTGATTCCACCTCACCGAGGAGCTAATGCTCACTCCGTGGCATTCACCACTGCAAAATGGTGGAATGACCTTCCTAACTCTGTCCGGATAATTCAACAGTGTAGCTGGTTTTCTTCATAACTTCTGACTTGTGTTGTTCTCATTTGTAAGTTGCTTTGGATAAAAGTGTCTGCTAAATGACTAAATGTAAATGTAAGCTCAAATGACTCTTAAAACATTCATAAACAAGACTAGTAGCAATAAGAATGTTATATAAAAGGATTTATCAACATTTGTTTACACAGTGTTTCGTGAGACCGGAAACCAAACTGGGGACCTCCAGGTCACAGGGCTGGTTCCTTAACCACAAGCATATGACTGGCCCCTAACTTTACACTTTTACACTAACTCTAGCATGCTAAGCGAGCAGTCTACAAATTAAGCTAGCTCCCCCATTTTTAACTTATGGCTAAATTTTCTAGACAGTCACACATTCAAGTACTGATTAGACACATACCCACTTAGCTTTTAAGATCAGATGAGATCAAATGTTTCTGGAAGGTTAAGTGGGAAGACAATATTATTAAAGATACCATGGAACATTACAGTCATCTCAGATAAAAACATTTATTAAATGTTTACTTTAGTCCTGGTGTATAGTAAGACATTAAGCGTAAAACCATGAACTGAAAACTCCAAATGTATTGCTTGCATATTGTTTCTTGAATCTGGAAATTTTTATCAGCATTCTAAGGACAAATCTTTTGAAACTGAATGTATTAACAGATTTTCCTTATTATGTTCATATTGCAAACTAGAACACTGCAAAAACACTTTACAACAAACCTTATTTTATTTATTTATTTATTTATTTTAGGTTCATTAAAATAACTTTGGACCTGTCTTGGGTTAAAGAACAAAGAGAAACAGCAATTTGTCAAAGTTTTAGCTTTACAGTGTCATTAATTTCCATATAGTCCAGCACTCCCTAATGATTTATGTGTGCCTCAAAAAGAACACTAGAGGTTATAAATGATTGCATCCTTCGGGAAGAATGAGTATAATGGCTTGAATAAAACCTGACATTATTACTGAAAAATACATACTCGGGGCTTGTGACTTGAGGTTGATAAATAAATATATCTCATACATAAAACTTTTAATCGCAAGCATGTTCAGTACTGCCGAGAGCATATACAAATGGCCTAATATGAAGAAGCCCTACATCTGGTGGCTATTCGAAATGAATAACAAGTTTATTTTAATATATTTTAGTTTAGTTTATTAACACAAAAAATACAACCACTGAAATCATTTTGGTTCTCTGGTATTGTCTGAGCTGTTACCATTTTTATTAAAAAAAAGTGTGTGATATTATGAAAATATAGTTTTAAAATATTATAATAGTATAATAAAGGATTTGTCAGACAAAAGAACAGCCATTATTAACGAATTTATTTACAAGCTGGCTATTGTATCTCTCGGCATCAGAATCAACCAGTGCTGTTTCCATGCTCCCCATGATCTGTGTCTTGCCTCTGTTTAAATTCCTGCAAACAAACTACTAGTGGAACCTCTCACAGGTGTCATTTACTTCCCAAACTCACATTAAATCATCCACAGAGCTGTCACATATATCTGAGAACCTTTTTTTATTTTATTCAAAGACTAGATATTAGTAAAATGGACAAGTATCACAGTTATGTAATATTTAGCAACCCTGCTTTACATTAAGTACAGTACCAGTCAAAAGTTTGAACACCTTTCTTTCTCCATTGTCTATTTTCTTCACTTATCATATAGATGGACTTTGTAGTTTTACAATTATGTAGATGAATGACTGTAGTACATCTGTTTTATTTATTATTTTGTTAATCCCCTGTTGGAGCAGGTATAATTTGGGTGGTGGATTGTCAGTTCTGCAGTGACACTGATGCACTAAAGAGGTTTTAGTGCAGCAGTGCTGCAATAGTTTCATGTAAACATTTCAGTGACACTGCTGGGATAGGATTAATGAACCAACCAAATAATACCTGCTCTGTGGTTGTACTATTGGGGTCCTGACCATTAGAGTACATTTACATTTAGTCATTTAGCAGACATTATGATCCGAAGTGACTTACAAATGAGTAAAGAGGACTAACACAGTATGTACTCTAGTCCACAAACTGATGGAATAAAGTCTGGAATATTAGAACTACAAAGTCTATCTTGACTTTTTCATCTCCTCCATTTCTAACACTTTGAACATGTTAGTGTAAAAACACCAGAAGAACATAACTTTGCTTGACCTGTATCTTGTTAGAAATTTGAGTTTAACCTGTTTGGATGTTAGGTTATGCCTCTTAGCCCACTGCTATATTAGCATGGTTACATTGTACCCACTACAAATATTTGTTGAAATTAACATTGACGCACCTATATTCAGTAAGTCACCAAGCATTACCGTCGTCTGAGTGCACAAACAAATGACTGTTTTTTATTAGTAGTGTATATAAATGAGGGTCTTGGCATGCAATTGAATTGGCACTTTTGAACTCTTATCTTGTAAGACTGTATATGTGCTGTACTTAATCATTCTTGCAGTCTTATAGCATCTCGTCTGAGAAGCAGTCCTCTGTTCGTCTTCATCTGTTCTGTGTGAAGAGAGTGAGCGGAGTGTAATATCACACACTCTCAAACACACTGAGAAACTCAAGTATGATGTGCCTGATTCTTTCAGGCAAGACTTTTCAAACAAGACACTTACATTTTCTGTCATAGATGGGTAGATCAAAGTAAGTATAGAGGTAAAAGTGATATACAGGTATTTTTGCCTCATTTTAATCTGTAGTATTGCTGCAACTTACATTTACATTTTATTATGAAAAAACTACTGCTATTTTTAAAAAGCCATTTAAAAATGTCCCTAATCTAAATAACCATTCTCAGGAATGTTGAATATGTTAAACAGATTTGTAGAGAGTCACAGTACAGTTCACTGAGATTACTAGTATGATTGTTGACCAGAACAGTTACCAAAGCAGGACCAGCACAAAGCAGAAATTAACTAAGTGGTATATGAGTCTCAGCACTGCAGTGACAATGATGTAGAGGTGGTGTAGTAGTTTGTTCAAATTGGTGTCACCTTGGGCAGATCTCTAGTCTCTGCCTGGTATAAATATATATTCAATCACACCGGGGTGCTAATTCTCACTCCATATTGTTCACCACTGCTAAATAGTGGAACAGTCAACCCAACTCTGTCACTCATTTGTTTTTCAAGAACCATCTCAAAACACATCTCTTTCACAAACACTTGCTTTGACACAAAATAATAAATGAGAATATAAATCTAAAGTGAGATTAAATAATGATCAGGTCTGGTTTGTGTAGCTTTTTTATTAACTATTGAATTGTGGTGTTCTCTCATTTGTTGCTTTGCTAAATGAACAAATGTAATGTAATGTCAAAGTGCCTCTCAAAGTGCCAAAAAACAATCTAATAATTTCACACCTAAAGACAATTTAGTATTTTAAGTTCACCTGAAATATTTGTGGAAGACTTTTTTTGAAGCTACCTGAGTAAACCCACGTCAACTACTCCATGAACTTAACTCAGTACTTTTTTTTAACTTCTTTGAACTTACTGTCATAATTATGTATAAATAAAAAAATATACACATTAAAATAAATTAATATTTTAGAGTTTTGTGAATTGACTTTAAAACTATCCATAAACACACATGGCACTTCACATGGCACTTCACATGGCAGATCTGTGCTAAGGGTGTTGGTCTATCAGTGTGTCAATCTGACGGTTGGAGAACAAACCCCAGGAATAATTGTCTGTTCTTGCACAGGGCTCTTAATCTTTATTGCTGCAGTGATGGTGTATCACGACTAGCCTTGTGCTATGACCCATCAATTAAGAATATCACTTTAGATAAACGTGTCTGCATAATAGAAATGTAATGTAAAGGGGGGGGGGGGAGTTAGAGCGCGAGTTACTGGGAAAAAAAAATCTGAAAAACTTGATAATCAAATCTAATTGCAGTGTTTTCTGTCTTTTGATTTTCTTATCCAAGCTGTTTGTAGCCTGTATATTTCACCCGAAATATCACTGAGTTTAAGCTTCTTGTTGATATTTTTTTGTGTATTTATTTTTTGGAGGAAACAACTTTTTGGAATATATAAAAGTATGCAGTTCATTACTCCACATTAATAAATGGATGCTTTTTGGTACCAGATGAAACGTGTGTGTAGTTATCTTGTGTTACTGGTACTTCTCACAAAATGTAAGTGTTTACAAGAATGAGGTAGGAACAAAAAAAATTCAGAAAATGATGAAAGGAAACAGTTCTATAAACAGATACATCTAGTTCATCATTTTTCAGACCAAAGACTGCAGCTCCCAGCAGCAGCCATCAGTTCATCCATTTGGTATACACTACAGCTATGATACATTCACCCATTACACAGCCAGTTTTCAGGGTGGGAAAATCAGAGGTATAATGTAGTAGGCATCTGTGTGAACTGTGCTAAATTTCAACCTTTCATCCCTGCTGGTGACATGTCATTAACTAGAACACATGCTTTCTTCCCACTCACATTCCCTAGATGGCATAGACATTTTTTCCTTGTCTGCCTTTCTTTGCATTTTCCAGCATCTGAAACATTGGCCAAAGGTCACATGTCTTTATAAACATATCTTTTGCCACATGAAGTGTATGTTAAATACAAAACCATTTACCTTAAGGAATGGTAAACTTAAAAATAAATACTGTTGTTTTTAAACTCACCAGGTCCTGTTCAATAGAACATAAAGTTGCATATCTCTATTTAGAGATGGACTCATCTGTGTGTGTGTGTGTGTGTGTGTGTGTGTGTGTGT